>JALPQI010015490.1:0-31570 GCA_025490895.1 Thaumatotibia leucotreta
AACAACAAAAAAATTAAAAAAAAATGCACGTAGGTCAAAAAAAAATTTAGAAAGCGTGGTGAGATAGAGAACGACCCCACCTATCCACCACTTTAATTTGGCCAACGATGGACCAAACACCCTGTATATATGTAGCGCTTTTCTCAAACATGCAATAAAATAAACAACAAAAACATCAATTTTATTGCATAGTGGCAGAATGTCATGAATGTCATGATACCTGGGCCACAAATTTATGTGGAAAGGAATTAAAAAAGAGCATTTTGACGGCCTAGGCCTTCAAGATTTGTATTAAATTCCATTAACGACCTCTTGTCCTAGTCGCACCTGAAACGTCATACTTCGCAGCCTATTGTAAGGAACATAACAACAATATTTCATACATAACAAAATAACTATGCAATAAAATGTTGTAGTTACGTGCCTAAAAAGCCGCCGGGAAGTACCTCGTTGCCGGCCTAGGCCGGCAAGTGCCTCTTTTTTTATTTTCATTTGACATAAGGGGTTGTCTATTGTTTGCCCGATAGTTATTTAACATAATATTCATATGCCCGAATCTAACTTGCCCGAATGATTTGTTTACCATAAAAATTGTATGACATACTGCTTGTTTACCCGAATATTACCTTCCATAATCGTACAGTGCTATCCTATTTCTTTTCCATATTATTATGTGCAATAATATGGCTTAATAGAATATTCAAATGCCAGAAGCAATTGTTGCCATATTAATTGTTGGCCATATTATTAAGTGCAATAATATTATTTAATGGAATATTCAAACGCCATCAGTAATTATCAGTTTTTTCAAATAAGTACTAGCTATATTATTAAAAGTTACAAGCGTTTGAAAAAACGGGCTTCTGGGAACCGGTCGACGAAGCCCCGCTGCGCGGGGATTCTATTTCTGCTCTAAGGGATGAAAGGTACCTAACGAACCTATCCAGGTTAGGGTGGGGGAACTACAATATGTTCTTTTTTAATGAGGGGGGCTTCGCCCCCCGAGCCCCCCTTGTGGAGGGCTTCGCCCCCCCGTCCCCCCTTTTTGCTTTTACAAATATGAGAATGCGTAAACAATTAATTAAAAATACTTAAGTATTTTTTAGTCAACGCTTTTAACTCCGCCCTACCCTAGAAACCTAACCAATCCAAGTTGGTTTTGCCCTGGTTTATTACTTGAACATATTTTTCAACCATTAACCTAGCACTGTGTATGCACAAAATTAAGTAGGCTACACGAGTAGGATGCCATTTAACATTATGACAAATATTCTCGGCCAAAAAATTTAGGACGACGTTATGCGACACCACAGGCACCCAGAATACTAACCTAACCTACTTTTTAATAGCAGTTTCACTTTGTGGAGGATCATTTGGATGACAAGTTATGTTATGGCATGTAATATTTACGGATTCCGATGATTCTGACAAAAAACATTATGGATAATAGTCTTTTCTGGTAGCTAATTTGGATGACAAACGATGTTGTGGCATGTGATAATTACGGATTTCGATGATTCTGACAAATTACATTATGAAAATTGACTTTATGGGAAACAAAGTTTCTGGCAAATGATTAATATAGCAAACAATAAGTATGGCATAAGATGTTATGAGAAACAATATTATGTGTGTTGAATAGGATGGCAAATAAAATTATGGCAAATGAAAAAAATATTGGCTAATTTCTGCAGTTTTAATTAGGTACCTATTTAAATTATATAATTTAAAATATGTGCAATAACTACTTAAAATTATATTTAAAAAGCAGTATTATACGGTGCGATCCGTCGGCCCCGATCATCGCATGCGATTGATTGGACCCAACAGTCCGCGTCGTCTAATACAGCTTTTTAAAAGTAAAAATTTGCACCTTTCAAACAGGTCAAACTTAACAAAAAAAATTTGGTGTCGGTGTCGTATTTGACTTTTGTTGTGTTTCAAAGACTATGTTATGTAGTTGACTTATAATTTCTTAGAAAGAAGATACATTTTTTTGTTTCATTTCATTGCATGTTTGAGAAAAGCATTATATATAACTCGGCCATGAAGTGACATGACGGGTTGCCGTCCGAATACTAGCAACCAGTCACTTCCCGGCCTCGGTAGTAATGTACTATTACTTCTCGTATGTTACCCCGTTACGCTCAGGATTCTATACATCATCAGCCTATGATAGTCCACTGCTGGACGTAGGCCTCTCCTATGAACTATGCGTATAGACGTATTAGGAGGTAAATGCCCATAATCGCCACGCTGGGCAGGCGGATTGGCGATCGCAGTAATGTGTCCACTACGATGACTCTGCTGCCCATCATCATCAATCTTCTATCAAATACTGGTCAGTGACACTTCAATTCCTTAGTCGACTCTTACGACACGCGCAGGAGGAGTTGGTGGTGACACTGGTGACAAATGTATTCTTACTGCCGTCACCGCACGGCCTATTGTTCTGGATTCTATAGTTGTTCTAAAATAGAATCCTGAGCGTAGCGAGTGTTGTAACATGCGCTTGCTCGTGTTTCAATTTCATACTCTAAAATACAACTTTGCACCCTTGTATAACAAATAACTATTCTTTTTAAACGGTTTTTATTAACTTCACCGCGTATCAACGATGCTTCAAATCTTGTGATCGATTTTGAAAAAAATGCCAGTACTGAAATAGGATAGAAAAACCTTTTCTCTAAAACAGTTGTCCCGCTGAGTTTCTTGCCGGTCCCAATAATGGGATACCTTCCTAACAATACAATAATACAAAGGAAGGAAATTATTCTCAGGCAGAGGCGTAGGGATAGAACCGGCTTAGATTATTTATTTTTTGTCGCTTAGTTTCATTCTGAAAGTACTTGTAATGAATAACTACGACTAGCTTAATTTGCAAATTTAGTATGTGTATGTACAGTCACGTCTAATAATATGTATACATTTCGGAACGTATGTCAAAGGCATAAGGTTCAAAATCGTATACATATTATTAGAGTCGACCGTACATCCACCCTTAAAATTTATTGTCTGTAGTGTAGTATATTTTTCTTTGTGGGTAGTTTTGTACTTATCTTTAGTTTCTTATTTTGATGGAGGTAGATCTATCAAATTTCCTCCATTGTCAGTCGCCCGCAGACCACGAACCGTGTAAAATGTTCGAAACGTCGGAATGAAGTTTTTAATATGCGCGAGTTTATCCGTTTCCATAGTTTTATTTCAGACCTATAAATTTTTTTTGTTTTTATTTGTTGGCATGATTATTTGATTAATATGCCTGTACCAAATTGCACATTTCTAGTACTAACGGCCACTGAGCTATGCTGCGGACAGACAGACATACGGACAGACGGGCATGGTGGGACTATAAGAGTTCCTCGTTTACTACGGAACCCTAAAAAGTGAGAAATGGACCACTGTACATGAGGGGGCAGTAACAGTGGCTCGGCTTTAATTCCACAGTGGCTCGGGGAATGAAATTAGAGTATGTAATTAACAGAAATTAAACCATTTTGTGACTATTTAAGTCAATCAGTTATCTTTATTAAAATCCCTATGGCATAATTTGAGATCTCTAACAGTAACAAATACTCCAAATAAAAATTCAACACATGTTTATACGAATTTAAAAGTATTCTTACTATGTTAATATCTTCTTAAGATGAATTTTTTAAACATTTCTTCTTGAAATAAAACTATGAAAACGGAAAAACTCATACAGGGTCTTCGTTTCAATTTGCGTTAAATTAGACAAGTTACTTGGGACATTAATAGTAATAAAATTCGATAAAAAAACGTTTTTTTTAGTTTTCATACATAATACATTAAATTGTAAGTGTGAGAGAACCTTGAGAATAAAATTGATGATTAAACGAACTTACCTGTCAGTGAAGTTCTATCATAATTATACGAAGTGTTTCATCCGAAGAGATTAGTAACTTACATTATTATTTTAACACATTGTAGTAACGCATAGTCGTTACCACTTCAGCACGTAGTTGAGGAAAGTGTGCCTGATCTGGCAACACAACCTTTAACTTTTTAATTTAAAAAATTACTCAACTACCTACCCTTCCTGTATTTGGTTCGATGGCCGTTTTTCATTAAGTTTAGAAAATTATTATACTTACGATATTTCCACTATTTACGGGATAATGGGATCATCCATTAATTACGTCACACCAATTTTATGATTTTTTGACCCCTCCCTCCCCCCTTGTCACACTTTGTCACAATTAACTACACCCTTCCCCCTTAGTGTGACGTCACATGCAGATTTTTAGTTAAAGAAGGTAAAAATTGCAACATTACTTTGTAAGTAACTTTTTATTAGGATTGTTTAAAATGATTTGTAAAATTACCGAAGAAAATTAACTTATTGTTCCTTCGTCCAAGGATTTTGGATTTTCTATTCTTTTATGTTCATGTATGTGAGGATTGTGATGTCACAAACATAGTACTCCTCCCTCCCCCCCTGTCACGATATGTCACATTTTGTGGACCCCCTCCCTCCCCCTTGAGGTGTGACGTAATTAATGGATGATCCTACATATAACTACTTATTGTTATATGAATTATAGGGTGGGTGGGAATAGCGTTACTAATCTCTTCGGATGAAACACTTCGTATAATTATGATAGAACTTCACTTACAGGTAAGTTCGTTTAAAATCAAAATCAAATCAAAAATCAAAATCAAAATCATTTATTTGTACTATTGTTGTAATCATCAATTATACTCGTGTTTCATCCTCTAGATTAATAACTTACATTATTATTTAACACATTGTAGATGTTGAGAGCAACCAGTGGAAATATCACACTATTAAATAATAAGCCTTAATCAATAGGTATTTTTTATTTTCATGTAAATTAATCTTACATTTGACAACTAAGCAATCAAGGAGTACCTATCAGTTTACACAACATCAGTATATATATAGCGTAATATTATATTCAAAATACAGAACATTAGTTCATTTATTTCGTAGAACATATTGACCTAGCAAGGTCTAGGTTATCATCACTATTAATTATATTTCTATTATAGAATTTTGAAAAGACAGTGGAGTCACCGCTCCATCCTGCGGTCTTTCGTATAACATCAAGGCTGACTCCTAATTTGTAAGCCATTGATGTCGAGGCGTGTCGTGTACTATGGGATGTGAAAATTGAGACATCGATTCCACTGTCTTTCAGCATACATTTAATCCAACGACTTAGCGTCTGGGACGTAACACGTTTATGAGGCCTTTTAATACCTATAAACAAATCACTAGAGCTACGTAACCCTTTAGTTTTTTCGATGTATGACAACAACGTTTTAGCGGGACATATTTCAGGGCGTTCTGCGAAGAACGGTAAGTATAGTGTTGGTTGTAGTCTGCCGATTTTTGAGGTTTTAATTGATTTACTGATTTTTATTATTATTTGATCATTTAAGATAATAATGTTATTGATATCAATCTTAGAGAGGGTCTGTAACCTATGCGCCGTTACTAGCGCGAGCAAGGTAACACACTTTTTCGTTAATTGTAACAACGTTAGACTTTCATTAGGAAACACTAATGCAATGTAATTTAAGACTTTTGATACGTCCCATGTTAATTCATATCGGGGTGTTGGAGGTCTTAATTTGTAAACACCTTTACAAAATCTTGTTATGCGAGAATCATCTGATAAGGAACCTAGCAGTAAAGATAGGGCAGATCTATAGCTATTAATTGTGCCATATTGGGCACCGGAATTAAAGGTTTCTGTTAGAAACTGTAATATAATAGGTACCGATGGTGTCAGCCTCTGTAGCCTAGTTGGTAGTGACCCTGCCTACGAAGCTGGAGGTTCCGGGTTCGAATCCCGGCGAGGGCATTCTTTGTGTATTTATTTATCACAAATGTTTGTTCCTTGGTCATGGCTGTGTATGTATCTAAGTATCTATACGTATCTATCTATTATATATATCGTCGCCTGGTACCCACAACACAAGCCTTAATTGAGCTTACCGTGGGACTGGGTTGATTTGTGTAAGATGTCCCAAGATATTTTATTTTTATTTATTTATTTTATTTATATAGGTATACATATCAATCTTATTTTTAATAGGCTACTTGACCCATTTTTAAAGTTTATCGTATATTATTAATCAATATCAGATTAACGGGAAAAAAATATAAATATATTTTTTCACGACCTAGAAAACCGCAAAATTATAACTTAAAATTTAAACTTTCGTTACCGCGCGAAAACGATACTAGCCATGTTAATGCTTAGATTATCTGTGGTGTGACGTCACTCGAACCGAAAACAAACATTTGACATGTCACTTATGTTATGTCAATGTCACAGTAAAGCTACATGCCTGCATGTCCATGGCGAATTTCACTCGTATAAGATTCGACATGAAGTTAGTTTAAGATCCTATGACGTCACATCATGGCCGACACCGATTTCAGATTACGAAATTTAAAAAAAATAAAACAAATTTTTCAATAAAAAATATGTACCCATCAAACACTTTTAATACACCGTAATCGAAAAATATTGATCTTTTCAATAAATACTACAGAAAATAATAATTTTTTGCACTAAATTTAATATAAGTCAAGTAGCCTATTGAAAAAGAGTACCATTTTGTGAAGCAGACATCGTACTGTTTTAATGTATTTTCTGCCAATGAGGCTAGCATGATGTCGATCGATGATGACGGGACGTGTTGTCTTAGAAGCGCTGTCCGGACAACACTCCTGCAACCAGGATACTCGCTTGAATGTTCCGGTTGCTGTAATGAGGTACAATAAAATCATTAGGATTTATATGTGTTAAATCAGAAATCAATAGGCGCATGAATAATGGGTACCATGGCTGTGATGGCCATTTAGGAACTACCATTATTCCTTTTGCTTTTTCTGATATTATTTTTCTCAGTGCTTTAAGTATGTATGACGGACACTGGTGGGAAAGCATAGAAAAAATCTGTCCATTTAATTGTAAACGCATCAATAGCGAAAGCGTCAGGGTCTTTATGCCAAGATACATAAATATCACATTTTTTATTGATCCGACTAGCGAAGAGATCTATTTTTGGTACTCCGTATTTGTTTTTTAAATAACGATACCCTGACATAGAGAGTTCCCACTCTGTGTCTGGGTGAGAGCGTCTCGATTCTCTGTCGGCGATAACATTGTCTGATGATTTTATATAGGAAGCAACTACAACAATGTTCCTAACTATGCACCATTGCCACAGGTCCTTTGTAACTTTCGTGAGGTGTGGGTATTGTATACCTCCCATACGATTTATGTACGACACCGCGGTTGTATTGTCAACACGCAAGAGTATTTGGCAGTCATTGTAATGTTGGGCAAATATGTTTAGCGCAAAGAATGCAGCTAGTAATTCTAATTGATTTATGTGAAGGGTACTTTCTGATTGGGACCACTTGCCACTAGCCGTCTGGCCGTCGCAAGCGGCCCCCCAACCCGTTGTTGAGGCGTCAGAGAAAATTTCGGTAACAAATTGATCATCTCTAATTTTGTGGACAGAATTTTCAATTGCGGTGGTCCACCAATTAAGATCCGGCAAAAGAGAGGCAGGTATATACATATACTGGTCATAATCATCATTATTTCGAAGGCTAAGAAATTTTGCTCGTTCCAATTCTTTGGTAAATAGCCATCCATATTCGACGGCAGGGCAAGCAGATATTAGTAAACCTAACAGTTGAGCAAATTTTCTTATCTTACAGCGAGTGAGAAGTTTAATTTTTTCTAATTCGTTTTTAATTCGGATTCTTTTATCGGTAGGCAAACTCACTTGCCATTTACGAGAATCTAAAATGTATCCTAGATATTAACAGCTTGTTGTAGGATTACTACTACTTTTTTCTGCGTTTATGATGAATCCTAACGCTTTTAGTAGTTTCTTAGACATTTCCAGATTATTTAAACAATCAGTATAATTTTCACCAATCAAAAATAAATCATCTAAGTATATAGATGAGATGAGGCCACAAGACCGTAATAATTTCATCACTGGTTTCATTTATTTTGTAAATATTAGGGGGGCCGTGCAGATACCGAACGGAAGTACATTGATATTTTACAGACAAACGGGTCTTAATCGCGTAAACTTACGTTTAATTATATCCTGACGTTTCGGGCATGACGTAAAATATGAGTGATAATCGTGAAAGTTTAAATCAATATATTGGAAGTACATTGAATTCGTACAATTTACCATCCAAAATGAATCTCAGATATTTACGAGAATCGGTATGGATACTGATTAAAAAGTAGGCATCTTTTAAGTCTAAAGTGGCCATGAAACAATCTTTAGACATAAGTTTAAGAGCAGTGCGCAGATCTTCTAACTTGAAATGTTGGGTATATATGATTTTTTTTTAATTCTTTCAAGTTTAGAATAAATCTCATTGTACCGTTAGGTTTTGGTATGAGAAATACCCTTGAAATAAATTGTCCAAAACATGGTTGACATTCAGAAATAGCTCCTATTGACATGAGGTTTTCTATGGCTTTGTTAAAGTGTCTACTTTCGCTGTCAGATAGACTGGAGGTCGGCAGTGGGTGAGTTTGGGTTACTGGTTTACTAAATTCAATTTTGTAACCTTCTACCCACGACAAAATCGTCCAGTCACTTGTTATAAGTGACCATTGGCTTGCAAAGGACGCAAGCCGACCAGCGTAACGTACCGTGGAGTCTAGCGGCGGCGGGTGTGCTTGTGCTGATGCGATGACTTGTTGGAGGAGCTCGCGTGGTGGCGCCGACGACGCGGAGCATCTGCTGGCTGCCTGTAGTGCCTATGCCGTGGACCCGCTGCTTGCCTGCGAGCCGCGGGTCCCACTCTCCAGTTTAAATTCTTCGCCGTACTTGTAGACTGTGAAGGCTTGAATTTCTTATTTGCTTCAGGTTTCAAGTCGATGCTAGACTTAGATACGGCTTTTGCTGTTCTCAAGGTTTCGGGCAAATCAGTGCCAAATAGATATGTATCTATTTTTGTCATCGCTACTTGTTCTTTGACCTCTTTCTTTAATGAATAAAGAGCAAAGTTTCTTCTTGCTTCAGACTCAGTATGTTGTATGTCGCATAGAATGCGACCGGTATCCATCAACTGTTTCAACAGCTCGTTATCTTTATGTTTTTTACCGAGTTGTGATGTCAATATACGTCCTATATTGGTAATGGCTGTCGAGATCTGTTTTTGTCGTGATTCAATTGCTTTATCTCGCCTTATCACTATATCAGTTACTGCTGCCTTGATCTCAGCATTTAATTGCGGAGCAGCTACAAACTTAGCATTGGCAGGTACTAAGTATTTTTCTAGAAGTTCCTTCTTTGTATCGTCATCTAAACCCTTCGTTGCAATATGTTCAAATCTAAGCGCAACGTCTTTGTTTATTTCTTCACCATATTCTAAAGTAATTGATGGATCTGTACCGAGGATTTCTATTAGGTCAGCCGGACAGATATCACCATCTGGTGTTACCAAAGATTCTGTTGTATTCATAATAGTACGGTCAAATCGTACATAATTTTACCCTAAACTCGCAAATCAAGTAGTATCGCTGCATTTTTGGTATGTTGTTTAGACGCCATAGGGCAGTATAAACCACATTTTGCAAGCAAAAAAAAGTTGTGCTAGTAGTAGTAGTGTACGTGAAAAACTGCGAAATTTACGGCCATTTTTTAGTTTCTGATTTTTATTTAAAAAACCTTACGTTTTTTGATATCATATGTTATTAAACGTTTAAAGACTAATAAATTTCCAACAAGTTGAGCTAACATGCATTACCGTAGGTCTTATAGTTTCAGAGATTCGAGACTTTAAAAAGTACTCCTTTTTGTAAACTAGATAAAATTTTGTGTTTGGCTAACGTTTTCGGCTTAATATCGCCTCACCTAATTATGCTACGAAAAACATGCAATTATGACCTATAGCGCACTTAATATTCTTTAATTTAAGGGTAAAATTAGGTCAGTGAACTTTGTAGTTGAAAGTATAAACGCGAAATTCAAAAGGCAGGAGGCACGCTATCTAAGTTTTTCATACAAGTCGCAAGTCGAGTTGCAAAGCTGCAATTTTGGTATATTATAAAGGTCTTATAGATATATACGAAAATGCATATTACAAGAAAAACAAAAAATAATTTGGGCATAGGACGTAAAAAACGGAAAAAAATTCGGACTTTTTTTAGTTTTTGAAGTTTAACTAAAAATCTAGTATCTTTTTGATACTAATTGCTATAAAACTAAGAAAGAACATTAACCCTTAATAAGGGATCAGTCACACCTAAATTTCATTGGGTTTGACACATATTCATTGTCAGAATAAGTTTCAAAATGAGGTGGTAAATATATTACCATTGCCCTATTAAGGGTTAAATTTAAAAGGATTTGAGCTACGTTGCATCACCATAAGTTATATATATTTTGAGATACGACATTTCATAAAGTGCCCTTTTATCAAAACATAAACAAATTTTAGGTTACGTTAAAGCTATTCACTAAATATTGGCAAAACAGTCGCGCTAAGAAAAAAAAAGTAATTGTAGGTAATAACTACATGAAATTTGGAACAAATTGAGCCTATAACAATTACTGTACGTCTTATAGTTGGGGGTATACGAGGCTTCAAAATTATGCATTTATTTTCTTAACTTAATGAAGGGCACATTTTAAAATGTCGTTTCTCTAAATCTATATAATTTAAGGTAATGCAAGGTAGCTCAAATTCTTTCAAATTTAATATTCTTTCTATGTTTTGTAGCAATTAGTATCAAAAAGATAATAGTTTTTTAATTAAACGTCAAAAAGTAAAAGAAGTCCAATATTTTTTCAGTTTTTTTCGTCCTATGCCGAAATCCTTTTTTGTTTTTCTTGTAATATGCATTTTTGTACGTCCTTATAGGGCCTATATAATATACTAAAATTGCAGCTTTGCAACACGACTTGCGATTTGTATGAAAACTTAGATAGCGGGCCAACTGCCTTTTGAATTGCGCGTTTTTATTTTCAATTACAAAGTTTGCTGACATGATTTTACCCTTTAACGAAAGAATATTAAGTGCGCTATAAGGTCATTATTGCATGTTTTTCGTAGCATAATTAGGTGAGGAGATATTAAGCCGAAAACGTATGCAAAACTCAAAATACAAAAAAGAGTACTTTTAAGAAGTCGCAAATCTCTGAAACTATAAGACCTACGGTAATACATGTTAGCTCAACTTGTTGGAAATTTATTAATCTTTTAACGCTTCCTAACATATAATGTCAAAAAACTTAAGGTTTTTTTTAATAAAAATCAGAAACTGAAAAACTACCGTAAATTTCACAGTTTTTCACGTACTACGTAACTAGCACAACTTTTTTTTGCTTGCAAAATGTGGTTTTATAGTCCCCTATGGTGTCTAAAAAACATACCAAAAATGCAGCTATACTGCATGCTTTGCGAGTTTAATGTAAAGTTTGACCGTACTATAACGGGCTCGCTGGAAGCTGGTGCTGTAGGCGACTGGACTACTGGAGCTGGAGGGGGAGGTATAAAATTTTCAAACTTACAGAAACAACTTTTGAAACCCAATTTACTTAACTGTATTTACCTCTCTGGTAAGCTCTTACCTCGCCTGGCAAGGTCTTATGCTGTTCAAAACCGCCTGGCATTGGACATACTTACTCTGAGACGTTTATTTGAAGATATATAAAAATTTCGAGTATACAGGATGAATAAGAGTAAGAATAAGAATAAGAAAGTATTTATTGCCACAACTAAAAAAATAACAGCACCACAATGCATTTAATCACACCCGCATGCAGAAAACATTACATTAGTTTATTGGAACTATTGTCAGTAACTACATGGACAAGTGTGAGAAAAATATACATTATATATCCGAGAAATATAAATTGAATGTTTATTTTAACTATAATGTAGGTAGAAAGTTACCAATTTATATTTCACGAACCATACTTAACCTACTTTACACATTGAATGTGACAAAAGGAGCGGACTCAGCATATGTTGTGTCAGTCACCGAATAAACAGACAACTACACAACGCTGGTTTTCAGGCCGCCCCTCTTACACTAAGCAACATTGACAGATATGCGGGTAGAGGCCCATAACAGCTAGGCACTAAATAAGTAAATAATTAATCCAGTTAATAATTTTATTTTTCACACCACCTATTCGAGTATGGATCTTTTTCTTCCCTACTAGGAGGGAAGGTTCAAGGACTTTCTAATACAAGCCTAAGAAATAACAATTAAATATGAAAATAAATCGCAACAATTTTATTTTTCTCATAGGTGGTGCGAAAGGCAGTATGTGTCACACGGTATCAAAATTATTTTCGTTTTGGGCGCTAACCAATTAATACAACTGGGGCTTTGAACACGAGTGAAGTTTATGGCTTTTATGAGAGAATACCCTTAATTAAAACTGAGAGACACTAGAGAGAGCTAAAGAGTTAAGATAGCACACACCGATTGACTAAAACCTTCTGTCTCAATTTGATTATTTAGTAATTTTTGACTCAATTTGCGTTTAAAAGTTGAACGGGACATATTAATTCACAGAGGTGGGGGCAGGTCGTTCCAGATCTTAGACGCCGCGTATTTAAAAGAACCTAGATAGGCAGCAGTTCTGTATTGCGGAATGCTCATTTTGTTTCGCAACTTACTGCGAGTATTTCGACCATGAACGTCTTTCATCCACCGAAACTTATTAAATAGATATTCTGGTTTCTGACTAAAAACTACATTTTGAATCAGACTAGCTATATGCAACGTTCTACGCGCTGTCATTTTCAGAATTTTCCTCTTGTTAAGGAACGGCGTAATGTGAGATCGCCTTGGGACCGAAAAACAAAATCGAGCACAGGCATTCTGAACCCTCTGAATTGCTTGTGTAGTTTTGGCCAACAGACGTGGCCCATATACGGTGTCACAGTAGTTAAACTGTGACAGGACGAGAGAATCGACCAAAATCTGCCTCACTTCTTCTGTTAGATAATTACGAATACCATATAAAATTTTTAACCTAAAAAAAGCATTTCTTATTTTTGTATTTATGTGATCATTATATCGCATATCGCTATCCATAATCAATCCAAGATTCTTGGCCGAATCTCTATAGTTTATACTCTGTCAATAGTTTTACCGTTAATAACCACCTTAGGATTAAGACTAATTGTTAGATTACGCTGTATTTTAGAACCGAATATAAGGTATTTTGATTTTGTGGGGTTAAGAACTAGGTTATTGTAATACGCCCATTTGTAAATTACATCTAGATCCTCATTAATTTTTTTTACAGCATTTTCTGTGTCTTGCGGGTCAAAAGAAAAATATACTTGGGTATCATCGGCGTATAGGTGAATACTACAGTACTTGAGTAGTTTGCTAAGGTCAGCAGTATACATAGCAAACAACAACGGGCTGAGAATCGAACCCTGAGGTGTACCTCTTTTAACCAATTCAACAGACGATCGTAACTCATTTCCCTGATCATTTTCAGTAAGAACATATTGTTTACGGTCTGTTAAATATGATAGAAACCATTTCCGTGCTTGCAATGACAATCCGTAATAGGCCATTTTTGCTACTAATAATTCCTTGCTAACACAGTCAAAAGCCCGTGAAAAATCAAGTAAAATTAATATACTGCATTTACCCTTGTCAGTAGCTGATATTATGTCGTCTGTCACATGAGTTAACGCGGTAGTCGTACTGTATCCGCTGCGGAACCCGGATTGAATGGTTGGTAACATTTTATTAAGTTCTACGTAGCCAGTTAGCTGAGAGCAAACCAGTCTTTCGAGAATCTTTGACATGGTCGGCAGAATACTTATCGGCCTTAAGTCTTTACAGGTTTCTACAGAGGTACTCTTTGGTAGACATTTAACTCTGGCCAGCTTCCATGTGTCTGGGAATGTACTTGAGGAAATTGACTTATTTAATATAGCCGCAATTATAGGCAGTGTATACGGCAAAGTCATACGAATCATATCTATCGTAATCATGTCATGGCCACAGGCATTCGTTTTTATGTTATTAATTATTTTTGAAATTTGAGCCACGTTACATTCACTAATTTGAAATGTGGTGTCTCCAAATCTGTTTTTAATAAAATAACTGTAAGTATCCGGATCAATATGGCCGTCACCTGGTATATCTAAAAAGGAATCGTTAATTTTACAGGGGTCGTTTAGATGTTCAGGTATTTGGATTACGTTTCCACTACCAAACGCCGAAGAACGTTTAAGATTTTCCCACATTTTAGCTGGGGAGCTTAGATTATTGTTAACATAATAAGTAAAATAAGCCATTTTTTCTCGTTTAATTGCACCTTTAACATATTTACGTAATTCTTTATAATAAACCATATGCGAGTCAATTTTGGTCGAATTCGCTTTTACAAGTGCTTTGTTTCGCAAATTTATCATAAGCCTAATATTGTCGGTTAACCATGGATGTGGTTTTTCATTCACGCGAACTCGTCTTACCGGCGCATGCTTATCAAACAATATGTTCAATAAATTTTCGAATCGTTTTACCATTTCATTAACATTTTCGACCAACAAAACATCTGACCAAGGTATAGTAATGAGATCATTTTTAAATTCCGCTTCATTTATCCTATTTAGAGATCTGTAAGTGACAACGCGCGGCGCCTGCTTTGGTTTCTTAATAAGAAATTCAGAAATAACCATAGCATGATCGCTTAGAGATGGATTGTGGTGAATACTTATCTGTTTACATAACTCAGGTGTATCTGTCAAAATTAAATCTAAGAGAGTTGCAGAGTGATCCGTTATACGCGTCGCTCCCTGAACCAGTTGTTTGAGGTTCTGTTGTCCTAAGAATGTTAACAATTCAGGGCCATGATTTATATCTGGCTGCAGAAGATCAACATTAAAGTCAGTTAGTACAAACACATGATTACAATAGACGAAAGCACTTACCGACTCACTCAGAGCGTCTATAGCCTTATCCACTGCCACGGACTCTGGTCTATAGGCGGTGCCCACAGCCAAGCGCAATCCTCCGACCATGGTAATTTCAAGCCACATTTGCTCGAGCGTCGAGTTAGGATGGTCGCGCACGCGCACGCGCAGCCCGCGCCGCACGTAGAACCCCACCCCGCCGCCGCGGCTTGGACCTGCGCGGGGTCTATGCTTGAATACGTAACCCGGAACTGCAGGCGCACATTTTTCTTCGCCTTTTTTCAACCACGTCTCGTTAAGAGCTAATATATCCGGTTTATAACTTTCCATTGCATACAGTAATTCGTCTTTACCCGTATTTAGTGACCTCACGTTTAATAGTCCCAATAACAAATGTGAGTTACGTTTATTTGATACGCCTATAAAAATAAAAGGTACTTACGTCTGAAGGTAAATTATTAATACGGTGGTCATCAGTGCTAATACTAATTATTAATGAATAAATATCAATTTGGTAGTAGTCTTTGAAAGGTATTCTCCCATGCAAACCATACACTAATATATATATTGAAAATACCGTAGAACATAACGGATTCAAATTAAGAGCTAAATAAATGAGTCACAATCGAGAACTATTTTGCTGATCGTGTGGTGAGAGAGCAATGTCGTGTATTTCGCCTTGAAATATACCTTCTATATCTTTGTCTGAACGTAGTGTGTATATCTGAGAACCCTCGGTTTTTCTAGCATATATTTTACCGAATTTCGTCCAGACATACCGCCAACTTAGACGTCTCGCCTCTTCTTTGGCCTTTTTGAAAAGCCTGCGGTTTTCTTTCGTCAATCTTTCATTAATATAAATCGGCGTAGATTTCTCGGACAGAGATAAGTCAGCTGTAGTTACGTTGCGTCGAATGCGCGCCGCGCGCAGCAGGCGCTCCTTAACGGCGCGGCGCGTCGTGCGCACCACCAGAGGGCGCGGCGGCGCCGGGGGGCCTCCGCTCACCACCAGGCGACGCGACCCGACGCGGTATGCCTCCACGATGTCGGTCTCTGTACAAGATGTTCCCAATGTTGTAGCGAGGATACTTATTATGTTGTAGACGTTTTCATTATTCGATTCCGGTATATTGACAATCTCAAAATCATTTATAAGCATGCTTTGGTCCTTGTCATTCAAATCGTGCTTCAATTTCTCAAATTCCACCTCAGTATGCAACGCGGCCTGTGATTGCGAGTTTAAACGGTCACGTAGCTCTGTGACCGTAGCTTTCAAGTTTGTATTTTCTGCCTTGAACTCCTCCAATGATTTAATTCTTTCCTCACAATCACTTATCTGATTCGTCATGCTGTCCAGTCGCTGATTACAGAGGTTCAGTGAAGACAGAGCCTCCGCAATCTGCGATTTCAATGAAGATACGTCACTCCGTAGGTTCCTTATTTCTAAAGTTAATTCCGCAATTTCTGAGGTACCTGACCTGTCGCCCGCCGGTACTTGTATCACTTTTTTGGATTCAGGAGCAATGTTGGTCAGTACCTGAGCTCGCACCGGTGTGGACGAATTATCGCCTCCTCGTTTTGTGGCAGCTTGGCAGTCCGGGCATATCCAATTTGTTAATTGCTCCGGGTTAAGGTTGCTCGAAGTAATACAGAGGTCACAGTAAGATTTCCCACAGGCGGCTTGTTTACAGGTCATAAAGCTGTTCTCAGAGCTTTTTGAGATATTGTTGTGGCATCCAGAACACGATTTTACACTCCTAGTTGATCTTAGGGATTTCATATTTGAACAATTTTATATTCGCAATACGTAAACAACTGACTGATCCGGTACCACGAGATCGATGAGCGAGCACGCGTACGATAACTTTGTTCCCGCAATAGGCCGACTCGAGCTCAGAAACTGATATTGTGGTACGGGGGATCGAGGCGGTCAGCTGACGTAGGTAAGTAAAAAAAGTCAACACTGCTTAAAGAACGTTCACGCATATATCTAGAGAATCACTATTGCGATTGATTTGCAAACACTCACAGTAATACACACTAATATGAGCGCAAGTTTAAAGTAGTATTCAAATGTTATTAATAAATTTAATTGTATTAATAGAATTATAACAAGGAGCCAACGCTTGTTCACACGGCGAGCTACCCGCTTTTTTCAAAAGCGGGTAGCTCGCCGAGCGGGTATGAAGTTTATTATACCTCATCAACTGTGCGTTTTCTAATTGATCTGTCATATACTTCTGCTTATTGTAATCGCCTGTCAATTTTTTTTAAGATGTACAATAAAAAAACTTTATCCTATTAAATTTTTAAACTTACAGAAACAAGTTTTGAAACCCAATTTACTTAACAGTTCAAAAAATAAAGGGGCTGATGACGTGCAGGGCTGACGCCTGCCAGGTCATGGCTATTGCTCTTAGAATGAGATGAATCGTAAGTATACAAATTTCTAACCTTACAGGGAGACCGTTACTCCCAGGGTTCACTAGCTCTTGGACTATTTTGACGATTTTGAGATTTTTATGGGGTTGGGCTCGAAATTTAATTTGGCATCGTTGCTGAAGAGACTGGTTTGATACTCTTGTTATTTAGCCGCATAACAATAAATAACAATACCAACTAAGTTACGGTCCCTTAATATTGCTGCCATTAACTTATAAAGTCAAATGGAAATAGCTGCTATTTACAGAAAAAAATAAAATTGCTGACATTATCTCCTATGTAAGTGTACATAGGAGATAATGTCAGCAATTTTATTTTCGCGTCAGTATCGCCATACATCCTTGTTTTTGAAGTTGTGTTTATTGTTATTTAGTATTTATTCAGTTTTACACTACATAATATTAAGTTAACAATAAATGTCCATGCATTAAAGGAGCTACTGGCGTATTTTTTTTAAGGAAACCTTACTTTTACGGATTTTATTAAAAAGCACGGCTCTTTGTCTTTCTTCTCGGATGCTGAGGTTGATATTTATATCAATTCTTACCCGTATTCTTAAAAAGTAACCTTGCTCCATATTTATGGACTTTTATTTATTTTAGTCTTCTGCATTTTAATAGTGTTTTTTCTTATTGGTGTGTCATTTAGTTTTCCAATGGGTCTTAAGTAAATTACAATATCGATACTTTAATGAACGGTAAATATCGTGTCAATTTTTTACACCGATTTCAAGCCAAACATTGAAATTGTCTCAGAAGACGGCACTTGTTTTGGCTTTAACATTTGCACTAAGCATTATCGGAAGTTATTTTGATTTTGACGACTTTTAAGCGAATGCTTATGGATTATAAAACATAAAACAGAAGAATCAATTAACAGTCCCATGGCTCTTTTAACTACATCGTCTAACAGTGGAGACTGTTATTACGATGACTACTTTATTTCGTGGACAAGCCTTAATTTAACTGACAAACTAATAATTTATTTAATTAATTAATTTATTTTATTTGTAAAACACGTTAACATGACATTACAGCTTGTAACTAATGCGTCATGATACTAGATAACAATATGTACATATTATAACATTTATAACTACACAATACATTACACTTACGATTTAACAGTAGAACATCTGTCATCCATCCCTTCACAGAATCTCAGACATTCACTGTACACAGCCGTCCATCGCCATGCAAATATATCACACTCCGGGACTGATGCCAAGAACGCATTAAGCTGTGTAAGGGCACGAGGGAGTGGAGAGTTTCTGCGCGACACGGTTCGCGCTGCCGGCACCGCTAAGAGGTTGCGTCGTCGGGGCCTGAGCGTCATCCTGGGGACGTCTGGGACAAACAGCCGCACAAGACGGCTTACCAACTCGAACAGTCGGACTCACCGCGCAGAATTCGGCATGCTGTGACTACCAAACACAAGTTGCGTCTGACCTCCAAGGAGTTGTACCCAAGCATTCCCAATAGGTATTATGTAGGGTACAGAAATGGATAGTACCCATACAATTTTTTATACAAAAACCTCAGAAAGGCTTTTTGGACCTTCTCCAGCAATAAGATGTACGTCGATTCGTATGGGAGCCACACAATCGACGAAGCCTCCAATAATAACAAACACTTTATCAAAAAGCCCTCCCCGTGTAGCCCCAGGTGCAAAGGTGCCCATCACACGACGAGCATTGTCTCGTTGAACTGTGATAGCCAGAGTCCGGAATTCTGGTAGCATTTTTGAGCTGTCATAGGGACTTCTCGTTTATCGACTACCGATTATACATAAGTATATCGATAAATTCAGAATACAATGTTAAATAATTATGATTACAAATAGAAGTAACCGCAGCCGGTCTTATCGCTAATGAGCGATCTCTTTTATAATATTTTCTTCGGTTACCACGAGGATTACTCATGAAATAAAACTATGAAAACGGATAAACTCGCGTATATTAACTAATTTTAACTTCATTCCGACGTTTCGAACACTTTACAGGGTTCGTGGTCTGCGGATGACTGACAATGGAGGAAATTTGATAGATCTACCTCCACCCGATCAGAAGACTCGTATGAAAATTCCCACTGTTGAGCGCAGGCCAGCCGTTCTGCCTTTTGTTGGAGGGGTTACAGACAGGATCAGCCGCATCTTGAAACGTGCTTCTATTAAAACCTATTTTAAGCCAATGAAGAAGATGTCGCAGTTTCTGAGGCCTGTTAAGTATAGCACCCCCTTACTGAATGCAGGAGTGTATAAGCTGGATTGTGAATGTGGGCTTTCATATGTTGGGCAGACAAAGAGGAATATCACTACTAGGGTGAAGGAACACATAGCCGATGTCAAGCACCGTCGACAACAGTCTGCGGTTTGGGAGCATGTCAGTGATGGACCGAATCATTCTATTAAGTTTGACAAGCCTTTGGTTCTCGTTATGGAGAAGAGAAACATTCCTAGAATGTTGCGTGAGGCTATTGAGATAATGAAATATCCAAACTTTAATAGAATGGAAAGAAGCTTTTCTCTACCACCAGCTTGGGATCCAGTTGTTCATCTGATAAAGGAACAGTCTAGACATAAACCGTGAGGCTGATGTATTTGGCGGTGGTGACCATTACCCTTTTTAGTACTGGCAACATTTTTTCAAAATTATTTTAAATTTCCTTATTAATCAAAATTGTATGTTTCGGTTTAATGCATGATGATCTTAAGATGTACTAAAAATGTTTTTTGAAAAGAGTTGTCCCGCTGAGTTTCTTGCCGGTCCCAATTTTGGGATACCTTCCTAACAATACAATCATACAAAGGAAGGAAATACTTCTCAGGCAGTGGCGTAGGGATAGAACCGGCGTAGATTATTTATTTTGTCTCTTGTCTTCATTCTGAAAATATTTGTAATGAATAACTAGCTTAATTTGTAAATTTTGTATGTACATCCACCCTTAAAATTTATTGGCTGTGGTTTAGTAATTTTTCTTTGATGGGTAGTTTTGTACTTATCTTTCTTATTTTGATGGAGGTAGATCTATCAAATTTCCTCCATTGTCAGTCATCCGCAGACCACGAACCCGGTAAAGTGTTCGAAACGTCGGAATGAAGTTAAAATTAGTTAATATACGCGAGTTTATCCGTTTTCATAGTTTTATTTCACGATCTCTTTTAGATAACCTTTGGATACCAACTTTTTGGAAATTATAAATAGAAATTAAAATAGGTACATATTTTATTAATCCTTATTAATATTTGTGGATTTCTTATGGCTATTAAACATTTTTCGGAAGAAATTGCTACGAAAATTGCTATTGAGCCTTATGATATCATGTTGCAAATCTCTATTTAACATTTTCAGCCACTCAAAAGTTATCTAAACGAGATCGCTCACGAGCGATAAGACCTTCTATTGTTAACTTTTACTTGTAATCATAATTATTTTACACTGTATTCTGTATTTATCGATATACATATGTAGGTATAATCGGTAGTCGATAAACGAGAAGTCCCTATGACAGCTCAAAAATGCTACCAGAATTTCGGACTCTGGTGATAGCCAGCCTCTGCTCCAGGACTACCTAGTGCGGGGGTCCAAACGCCTCTCTTATAAGCGACGTCCCGCCTCTCCAAAGAAGGATAGAGCCTCTGAACACCAACAACCTGTAGTCTCAACCGCCAATGCTGGGACAAACAAATAGTTGATAAGCTTCGAGTATTTGTCGGTCTTACGCACCGCCGTTAACTCAGTCGCTGCCCCTGCCACCCGCATAGTGCCGATAGTGCGCCCCAAATGTGAGAGAACGAACGTGCTAACGCAAGTTGCGTCCCACAATAGGCACCTACCTATATGCCAGGGCACCAGGGTGAGACGGTCTGGTCTCTTCCCATCTGTACGGTAGAGACCGGACGGCTCCAGTACACATGGTACGCTTGCCGAAACCAGTGCCCTCCGAACTATGTCTTTAAGCACTTGGTGGCGAGGAAACCTCCCCAAACTTCGACAGTAACTCAAAGCATGGTGACCGCTACTCTCCACCATTGTGCCCCACATGCGCCCCCATGCGTTAAATGCACATACATCGCAGCCCCGGCGGAGGGACGCCGCTATTCGCAGTGTTGTCGTCCAGGAGACCAACATGAGGAGATTGTAGGGCCTGAAACCACGCACCTGCATTCGGTCGTGTCACTACTCTGAGCCTCGTCAGACCTACCCCTAAATCCGTTTCACCCCAACGCTATCTCACAAACGTTGACAATCCAGGATTTCAGGTTCAGGTACACCCGGGTTGAGAGCCGTCCAAACCTACCGAGCCTCGAAATAGTAGGGAATGGTCACCTTATTACAATTAAATGAAAGAATTTGAGTGACAAGACCCGTAACCCTACTCGCCGGAGCCAAGAAAGCCGGCAGGTTCACATCCCGTGCGCGCCCTATGCCCAATCCACCATCGCGGCCTGGCAAATAAGACAAATCCCACTGGGTTACGTGGAGGAAAACAATTAAGTAAGCATTCTACGTTATCTTTTAAAACACCGTCAAAAACATGTACCTATGTGCTCAGAATATGTATAGCCGAGACGGCGACGGGACAGTACTTCAAAAATACGTAGGTTATGAAACAGCTAAGCAAACCCTGAGCAGAATCGTCACCACGTGGGCTGAAAGATTTCGCAGCCTTTCCCCGGCAGCCAACAACATCGACGTCCTCCTTGAAAGCATTGGGGAAGATTATGAGGAGAAGGAAGAAAGGGAACCTCAGCAAGGGAAAAACTAGTATTAACTTCCAACCGGGGAGTTAGCCTGAGGCGCGGTACAAGCAAAGTAGATCTTGCTACACTTGTTCCGGCTTTCCCCCCGAGGGTTGCATCATCCAGGTACCATATTATGTTCAACAAGGACTTGAGCTCAGAAATCGCCTTGTGTATATTTACGTTATTTGGTTATTTAGATATTATTGTGATTTCATAAATATAGGTATAATCTATGAATATTGTTTATGCCATTTTTAGTAATATGCATAAAATACCTCCCAACTTACCTACTTTCTGCCTATGCTCTCCGTGTAAGGATGTCAATACCTCCTATCTAGGTACTTTTATCTCGTAAACTAAGCGAGATAATACAAAACCTATGATGGCAGCCTATTTTAAAGGTATCTAATATGCATGTAGTAGGTACAATAAAAGTATTAAAATATTAATAATCAAATTTTTAAAACGTTTTTTTCGTCTCCTGTGAAATTAGGTTTTTGTATACTTCGTTTTATTTAAGATTAGAATTATCTGTCAAACGGGTGAACAAAGAGGCAGTGGTCGTAAACCTTCCTTCTTCGATTTCGGCCGATACCACTGAATTTCTCGGAACTTATGTACATTTGATATTTACCGATAGCTGAACGCATAGTTTTCACATTTATTATTAATTTGTTGGCAAAACTGTATTTAAAAAAATATTTAATAAGCAAGATGGCGGCAATTTAGAAAAAAGTTAAATATTGAAGGTTTTCTTTTAGTGTTTGGCGGTTTTTAACCAAGTATTTTTTATAAAGTTGTAAATCATATCGTACCGATTTTACATTTACTGAATTTAAGGAAGTTTACAGTCTAAATTTAACAATATTTGCATATTTAATCTAGCTTACATTATGCACTCCCAGTACTTTTAAAAGTCATGCATTTAAGGATTAAAACTATCGGTATATAAATCATAAAGACTGAGCAGATGACAATAGTAAGACAACCCTACCCATCGGCAACGTCGTTTATATAAGTATTTGTTGCCATTATAGGCGGCTTTAATCTGGGACGATCTAATGTAGTTTGAATTTGGTAACAAATTAGAAAATAAAACTTAGATGACATGACATACATAGTTTTATTCACTGTCAGTGGAAGAGTCCGAGGACTCGAACCACCAACGTTTATAATAACATTTTCCACAGTGTCATCTATTATATCATCTAATTTCATTTAAAAACTTATTTTCTTTTAAAATGATGTATACCGTAGCCAACGATATGCCAGCAGTCTCAGCAGTCTTTTTCACATGGTCCGATTTAGTGGGATATTCCTTTCTATGGCACATTACTGACACTAATTTGTAAATTATTCACACCCATCCGCTTTACACTGGCAATCACGAGGATTTTGCTTTTGCCGTTTCTTCTTTAGAGATGAAAAAACGTTAACCGGCTGCGACTTCATCCATTTTAAATGTGCACCAACGAACAAAATATCTTAATAGATCAACAATTAATAACGAAATTGAACAAAACCGATAATAACAATCTTTATGTAAGCTAACAGCAATAGAAAATACAACCAACTCAACCGACAACAATATGATATCGAATAACGGATAGTGACAGTGACGTTTTAAAATTGTGTGAGAACTCTGCCTCTTTAGGTTTTTTAATGAACAACCTTTCCATGAAAAATTGCAAACGCAATTTATTAAAATTCTTATCTTATCTATTCATCTTAAAATATAAATTAACTAACATTATGTTTCTTATCTGTTCACAACACAGAGTAATGTATGTATTAATATAGCATGATAATGTATACGTGATATTTAATAACTCGTATTCACTGTTCGATCCGCAGAATGTGCCTGTAAAAAAAACCTTATATCTCGTTCTGCAAAGGTCTTTCTAATGCTAAAAAAAACGAAGTATAGTTAGGAGTTCATGGCAGTTCACCGTCGATATATTTTTGTATGTACCGCACTTATAAGAATGAAGGAAGTATTAAAAACTTACTGTTCTGGTATTCCGGTTCTGGTGATGCGTGTCTCGAACATGAGGATGATGAGCTTGTCGACGAGCATGTGGAACACGACGACGGCGAGGCGGGAGTTTTGTTCGAAATATATTTTACAGATTTTTTAAGTTTTTTAAGGCGCTTTGTTAAAAACGCTATTTCCTCCTCGTGGCCTCGCTTCTTCGACATTTTTATAAAATTAGGAAGGTCCGAAGTGGAAGGCACGAAAAATGCGAATGAAAAACGGCCATCAAACCAAATACAGGAAGGGTAGGTAGTTGAGTAATTTTTAAAATTAAAAAGTTAAAGGTTGTGTTGCCAGATCAGGCACACAAATTTCCTCAACTACGTGCTGAAGTGGTAACGACTATGCGTTACTACAATGTGTTAAATAATAATGTAAGTTACTAATCTAGAGGATGAAACACGAGTATAATAAAAATTAATATCAAGTGACTGACAGCACATGTCAAAATAAGTAACATTAGAATTGTAATAAAGGTTGCAACACACTTGTTCAGTCATTAAACTTATTTTTTTAATAACTCAATAACTGTAAGAGTTAAAACACTAGTTTCTTAGAAAAAATTATTATATTTGACCTAAATAAGCTTCCCTTAAATTTATAGTATATGAAAAAAAAAAACATCCTGTATTAACTAATTTTAACTTCATTCCGACGTTTCGAACACTACAGGGTTCGTGGTCTGCGGATGACTGACAATGGAGGAAATTTGATAGATCTACCTCCATCAAAATAAGAAAGATAAGTACAAAACTACCCACAAAGAAAAATATACTAATCCACAGACAATCAATTTTAAGGGTGGATGTAGGTACATACTAAATTTGAAAATTAAGCTAGTTATTCATTACAAGTATTTTCAGAATGAAGACAAGAGACAAAAAATAAATAATCTACGCCGGTTCTATCCCTACGCCTCTGACTGAGAAGTATTTCCTTCCTTTGTATGATTGTATTGTTAGGAAGGTATCCAATATAGGGATCGGCAAAAAAATATTGGGATACCTTCCTAACAATACAATAGCGATGTAACGAATATCGGTTTTGGAATATTCGCGAATGCGAATGCGAATGTTTGCGATTCATACTTATTCGCGAATGCGAATGCGTATATTGGGTATTATACATACCTATACATGTCATACATTGCTGGTATAAAATGCCCAAAGGCATTAAGTCCGCCATTTATACTCTTTGGTATGTGCAATATTGTGCAATAAAGTTGAAAATAATAATAAACATTCATTCAAAATCCAAAAATATTGCACAGGCGCAATGAAACGCAAAGAATAGGTCCGTTTGCGTCGATATCTTTGGTTAAAGAAGTATTTAGCAGTGACATTTAGGGACATTTTACCAGAAATACCTATTATACTAAATACTTAGTATTCAGAAGAAAATTAAAAACTAAGCGATAAGTTTGACTCACCGGTGTCACCGTCTTCGCAATCGCCAGATCGCCACGACCGTTTTGTTTAATTATACGTATCATTTTTTGTTTTATTAACTGAAAATACTTGAAATATAACGTTTTATTCATCATTCAGTTAAAATATATCATTTTATAGTCGTATTAAGGTTAACTTTTTGCCTTAAGTGAACGAAATAATTAGATAAAAATATTCGCAATATTCGCGTAAATTTTTTGCGAATGCGAATATTTTAAAACATGCGAATATTCGCGAATGCGAATATTCGTTACATCGCTACAATACAATCATACGAAGGAACGAAATAAGGCGTGCATAATTCGCTAACAACATACTGTTACGCAGGTGGCATGATAAAAACTACAAATGTGATTTTAGACACGTTAGAAGCGTTTTCAGCAGGCTGTAATGCGTTTTCAGGCCGTTTCAGAAGGTCCTCTTTCACATACTACAAAATCAAAAATTCACCCCAAATACCGTCGTTTTCAGCCGCCTGAAATATGTTTTCAGGCCATTTCAGGATACCCTCTATCGGATGGCGCAATAACCTGAAAACCCGTTTTCAGGCGTTTTTGTGGACCCCTTTCGGGCCTCTCAAGTACAAATCGGTATATAGCTAAATTTCCCATAGGAGTGAAAGAGGAAGCACTATTAGATAGAGACAGCAAGAGAGAATGTTCTGGAAGGATGTGAACGAGACAGCTATAGAGAGAACATTCTGGACGGGTGTGAAAGAGAAACCTGTAGAAAGAGACAGCGATACTCTAGAATGTTCGCCCATAGCCCAGCATGACCCGGCCGAAGGAGTAGTTTCAATCGAGACAGCGAAGAGATAACATCAAGAGCGAAGACTGCGAGTTTGAGAGTTTAAAAGTGGACCAGTGTGAAGTGTTAAGGTGTGATTAGTGTTTTAGTTTGGTGTTTGTTCTTTTAATTAATAATCAAAGTATCAGTTTTAATTAGTGGCTTATTTATACATTTTCTATCGAAAACCCACCCCACGAACGTAACAATACTTATTAGAACATAAATACAACTTACCTTAAATTACTATTTTTCAACACTGACACACAAAAGGGTTCCTACCTAATACAATTAACATGCGGCGCAGACGCTATCCGATTGGTTTGTATTTGCTCGCGTGCTAAGAGCTAGCGACCGACGGTGACACTGATAGTTTACCTATAGCTATCCCTTTTGGGCGAAATACCTCCGTGCCACTGTTGGTAACACCAGCCTAGCTGTATACATAGCCTCTTATGTTTGTTATGTCAATGCCAATGAATACTGAATAGGTAGTAGGTATTGGAAACAGATAATCTGCAAACTCGAGTGCACCAACGGGCTGAGTGCATATAATGACCACATGTTTTTCTTAATGATTTCGATTTTTTTTGCCGTTGATGTGTTCTCCAGTGCATTACAAACATGGCAGTGTAACTATTTAACTTTCATGCAGTATATCTCTATAACTGCGGCTTTATAAAGGGTTAAATGCAGTCATGTTGAAAGCCGGACAAACTGTGAGTTTCGCTG
This sequence comes from Thaumatotibia leucotreta, assembly GCA_025490895.1. NCBI lineage: Eukaryota > Metazoa > Arthropoda > Insecta > Lepidoptera > Tortricidae > Thaumatotibia > Thaumatotibia leucotreta. The sequence continues at coordinate 27,131 of JALPQI010015490.1, forward strand.
TTGTTTTCAATGCTGCATTTTTATACGGTTGTGAAGGAAATAATATGTAACAAGACCCTGTATTTTTTTGCGGTTCTCAAGCCTTCATTTGCTTTATTACAACAGTGGTTATAATCGTAATTAACTAATCTTATTAGCCTAAGGCACAGAATATATAAAGTACAGAAGCTTCTCTTTGCATTGTCAAGCCGGCATTTTGAACATCGAAATGTTGTGAGCGGTCAGAATGACTGACCAAAATAGCGGATCAGTGTTAGAGTACCATCATAATTTACTACCTATGTTCACATATTTGCTACTTAAGTTTTAATAAAATATTTTAAAAATAAAAATAAAACCGCCTTCAAAATTCGCCCGAACTAAAAAGTTAAAAATAATTTTGGTTCCTACTACTTAGGATTTCCTACCCAAACCTTTAAACCTTTTACCCTATTCATTGAAATAAAACATTATGGCTAGGTACCCTACAGATTTCTTAGAAGTCGGTGCCAAGCCGAATACGTTCATAGGTATATATTAGATAGAACTTTGTAACTTACTGTCACTCCGATTACGCTTTTATCAACAGAATGGTCTGCCTCAGTCATTTTCATGAAAGCATAACCGGAGTGACAGTAAGTTACAAAGCTCTATCAAATACATATAAGTACTCGCGAAGTGAACATATTTGGCTTGGCACCGACTTCTAAGAAATCTGTAGGGTACCTAGCCATAATGTTTTATTTCAATGAATAGGGTAAAAGGTTTAAAGGTTTGGGTAGGAAATCCTAAGTAGTAGGAACCAAAATTATTTTTAACTTTTTAGTTCGGGCGAATTTTGAAGGCGGTTTTATTTTTATTTTTAAAATATTTAATTTTTTGCTTTTTAGTAGTGTAAATATAAAATCGTTATTCAGTATGCTCTAAATACTTATAATTAGAATGTACTGCACTGTAGTAGGCCATAAAACCTGAACTGGCGAACTTATATGAATACAACAACAATTTCAAAGGTAACAGACTTAGCATGCCAATATTATTTAAAGAATCACTAACCGCTAACCGACATGTCATAACTACTAAGAAAACACTTGAACAGATCTCGAAAATGTATGACATTTGTTATATACAAAGAATGATCCTCCAACCCCTAATCGTTAAGGAGTTATTCCTTTCATCATCAGCTCACCAACATGAGACCATGACCACCTAAAGGCAAATACTTGAATAGCCTCCAAAATATATGAAATATGTTATATTTAAAGAATTATCCCCCAACTCCTAATCTCCAAGGAGTTGTACCTTACATCATCAGCTCACCAACATAAAAGGATGACCACCTAAATGCAAATACTCAAATAGCTTCCAAAATACACGAAATGTGTTATACTTAAAGAATTATCCCCCAACTCCTAATTGCTAAAGAGTTGTACCTTCCATCATCAGATCAAGAACTTAAGATGTTCATGACTAGATGCAAATACTTGATTAGTCTTCGAAAATAAATGAAAAATGTCATGTGTGCCTACAACATTTGAAGAGTTCCCTCGATTTCTCCAGGATCCCATCATCAGATCTGGATTCGGTGACAATGGGACCAACTAGAAGGTATACCCTTTCAAACAAAAAAAGAATATTTCAAATCGGTCCACGCGTCTTCGAGTAATCGGGGAACATACATAAAAAAAAAAAAAAGATTTCGACGAATTGTAAACCTCCTCCTTTTTGAAGTCGGTTAAAAAAGAAATAAATTTAATTAAGTGGGCAGTCATTCTGAAGTCAGAAGGACTGCCCACATTTACTATTTCGTGGTTAGACCCTATATTTTGCAACTTTCTATATACTATGATTTACTACCTATTTGCTTCCTATGCATATATTTTTTCCAGATTTTTTAGGCAAAAAATGACGATTTTATAAGCATTTAAATTTCTGAACAAAAAAAAAAATTGTTAGGCAAGGGCAGCCATTCTTACGTCAGAATGACTGCCCACTAAATTAAATTTATTTCTTTTTTAAACTTAGGTAGCAAGTATGTGAACATAGGTAGTAAATAGTAGCAAATAGGTAGTAAATCATAGTACATAGAAAGTTGCAAAATATGGGGTCCAACCACGATATAATAAATGTGGGCAGTCATTCTGACGTCAGAATGACTGCCCGCTTAATTAAATTTATTTATTTTTTTAAACTTAGGTAGCAAGTATGTGAACAAAGGTAGTAAATAGTAGCAAATAGGTAGTAAATCATAGTACATAGAAAGTTGCAAAATATAGGGTCCAACCACGATATAATAAATGTGGGCAGTCATTCTGACGTCAGAATGACTGCCCACTTAATTAAATTTATTTCTTTTTTAAAACTTAGGTAGCAAATATGTGAACGTGCATAGGTAGGTGGATATCTGAGCGTTTCAACCGCCTAATTTTGGTGGCATCATATTTGCCGAAGTTTCTATTCGTTACAATGTGCTACTTTGCCATTTGAAGGAGGCACGGTACCTTTTTTTTTTTATTCCACGTCGGTGGCAAACAAGCATACGGCCCGCCTGATGGAAAGCAGTCACCGTAGCCTATGGGCGCCTGCAACCCCAGGGGTGTCACATGCGCGTTGCCGACCCAATAAGAACTTGTACACTCCTCTTTTGAAGAACCCCATACTGTAGTCCAACGGGAAAACCACGGCAGGGAGCCCATTCCACAGACGGACCGTCCGCGGGAGGAAGTTCCTCTGAAACCGCACGGTGCGCGACCATTTAGGTTGCAAGGTGTGAGGATGAGCGCCCAGTCGTGTCATACTTCCTGGCGGTGACATGGTGTCGTACAGTATTCAAACTAACATCAAAAAAATGTACATTAAATGTACGAAATTGTACGCTAATTAAAAAAAAATGTACTACACGTACGAGACGAGAAAACGGTGTCAATCCGTCACCGCTAGGAAGCATACTTCCTGGCGGGGGCTATTTATTTTGTTATGTTGCGGCCGAATTTTCAATGAACATTGAGATTGTGGCGGTTAAATGACGGTTAGGCCGGTAGATGACCGTTAATGCCCGTTAAGACCGTTACGCCAGCGAAATTTAAAAAAAATGGAAGTGAAATAAAAACCGTTACTTTAAAAAAAAAATCGTTTATTAAAAAAAAGAGAAGGGTCGTGGGTGGTCAAAGGCCCGTCTAGAGCAACACTCGCGGTCCGGTACTGCCCTGGCTGGTCGAGGAACCGCAGACGAGGGGGTCTCGCGCCAGCAGTGAAGAGGAGCAGGTGGGGCGACGGCGGGCGAACGACTAGGGCTCCAACCCTGCCGTCGAGGTGGGAAGAGATGTGTGCTTCGTGGTGTGCTGTGCGCTGGTGGTGATCACCACGCCGAAGCAGGGCAGCTCCCTGCCACGAAGTATCGTGGCACCACAAAATGTAGTTCAACTTCGCATGTAGTGTTAACGTAGCAGTGTGAACGTAGCACCCTGTAGACAATCACACGTCTTAGTGATAAGCCCGTAAGCGCTCTGCTGTGTGAACACCCCGGTGATGATGATGATGAGGTCGGGACCGTAAACAATCTTGTGCACCGAAAGCAGTAAGCGTGTTTGGTGTTCAACAAGCAGAGCGGAGTCACAAAAAGCGCGGAAAGCACAGGATAAAAGAAAGAAAATTATAAATCGAACAATTAAATAAATACGTGGGTACGCTCACAAATATACTCGTACCGGCAGCAAGGAGAACAAAGGAAAGTACTAGATATAGATTTGTCAGCCTCCGTAGCCTAGTTGGTAGTGACCCTGCCTACGAAGCTGGAGGTTCCGGGTTCGAATCCCGGCGAGGGCATTCTTTGTGTATTTATTTATCACAAATGTTTGTTCCTTGGTCATGGCTGTCTATGTATTTTAAGTATCTATATGTATCTATCTATTATATATATCGTCGCCTGGTAGCCACATCACAAGCCTTAATTGAGCTTACCGTGGGACTAGGTCGATTTGTGTAAGATGTCCCAAGATATTTATATTTATTTATTTATTTATTATTTAGATAGTTGCGGTAGCAACGGCATAGCTACTGCTGCATTATAATTAACTTAAACACTTAGCAATTCACAAACAGCACTATTGGAATAAAACTACTGATACTAATGAATTTAAATTACTTAAACGTTACTCTTATGTTTAAAACGATCAACACTTCGCACTTACCAATTACGTGGGTGCGGAACACTGATTTTAAATTAAATATGGATGTATAAATCAAAATGCGAATAGAATTAAATAGCTTTTATTGAAAGCTAAAATGTACAAAAATTGCTACATCGACTGCTCAGTTATAGCACAGAACAACGAGAGAACAATGTCCGGCGGAAGGCCATAGACAATGAAAAACTTAATCTAATTATTGCAAGTAACAAATTATAATCTATGATTTTTAATTCTATTAAGCTATGTTCAGACTGGTCTGAACATAATTGGT
>JALPQI010015491.1:0-35112 GCA_025490895.1 Thaumatotibia leucotreta
GGTATAACAGATCAACTAACATAAAACGCCATTGGTTAATACGATTACACGTTTTAATTATCAAATATATTATAGTAGAGGCTGTGGGAGAGGTAATAATCAATGTTGAGTATAATACGAGTAGCAGAGTTGCCATGAGTTTATAAAGTGTGATTTATCAAGATGTTACCGCATTAACACACAAAAATATTTACCAAAGTATCTAAGTACGTTGGCTATATTACGAGGAAACTTTGATATACTCGTATGTAACAAATCCTTGCTATCAAAACAAAACTAAAATGGTTGAAGTCGATACCAGAGTTGGTTAAATCAACAAAGAACATTGTACATTATATCAAACAACTGGTGAAATCAACAAAAAAACTCGTGTAATCAACCAAATTCATTTTGTAGAATGCCAACATAAAAAGTTTGTTAAAATCAAAAAATAATTTGTGATAGGACCCAATCAACCTTAATTTCCGGTTAGAATTACTCAAGATCTGATAAATCCAAATTAGCATTTTTTTTCAATGAATACAGACGGACGGCGCGACAAAGAGACAATCGAACAAACAGGCGGATAGATGCTTTGTCCTTTTTGCTCTTATGGACACATTGTTAAGAACGAAAGGGACAAACAATTATTAGCGGCTTGTTAAGTTAGCAGACGTTTATGAATAAGGGGGTTATAAATTATTTTATTATTTAATAAAAACCGCCTGAGCCTTAAAAGAGCCCATAAATATATTCAGTCCCACTAACATATAGACAACGGTAAACAGTTAAACTCTTCTATATTTGGTCACTACGCGCGACATGTTTCGGAGAGCCCAGGTCCCCATAATCAAGCAATGCGCGTGCGTGAACAAGGCGTCGCGGTAGCAGGAGGATCGGTGCTTAATAACGGAGGTCTAGGCTCTCCGAATTATTTTTCGAGTTGTTTTTAATTCTATTTTAGTGGTATTATGTTTGCCGTGTGGTGACGGCAGTAAGAATACATTTGTCACCACCCCAACTCCTCCTTCGGGTGTCGTAAGAGTCGACTAAGGGATTGAAGTGTCACTGACCATTATTTGAGAAAATATTGATGATGGGCAGCAGCGTCATCATAGTGGACACATTACTGCGATCGCCAATCCGCTTGCCCAGCGTGGCGATTATGGGCATTTACCTCCTAATGCGTCTATACGCATAGTTAACAGGAGAGGCCTACGTCCAGCAGTGGACTATCATAGACTGATGATGATGATGATGGTATTATGTTGTGTACCCATAGTTTAAATTCAATCACTTCAGTTCCTGTAATATTCAGTAACTGGATTTTATTTATAACAAATATTTCCTAAAATATTCGCTCAAACCGAAAACGATGAGTCAACTTCAACGCCTGTCCTTACCATGAGCTGGATGCGTGAAGAAACATTAATATTTACGTGATTTACTTTCCATCTCGCTCGTATTGGTACTCATGTGATGCGAACGAGAGGAATATAAAATACCCAGCAGGCTTAGCACATGATTGGTGCGACAGTATGTCGCCGCGAGATAGATCTCCCGTCCTTCACTAGCTTTATTAACAAAAGAGGGACGGATAGACTATCTCGCGGCGAGATACTGACGCTCCAATCATGTGCTTAGCATACAGGTCACACAATCGAAAAAAACTTTTAAAAAGAACCCTCAACCCGTTTTCACTCAAAGGGCCCGACGAGCCACGAGGCGGTGCCCCAGGCCTAGCCAAAATGCCATTCTGCAGTCGTATACGATAAGCGATAATTTATAAATCAATGACAGATTCGTACGAAAATCCGAGTGACCATTCCCATTTTCACATACATTATTATGGTCCCGTGACTTATCGTATAAGATTGCTGAATGGCATCTTGGACAGCAGTGTTATTCACTAAGGAAACCGCCTTGCTGTTAGCGCTGTGTCAGCGCTGCGGCAGCGTCGAGCCTAAAAATGGTATTCACTAATGTACCTACTTTAAACGACACTAGTGCTCGGCGACGAATGCGGCGTGAGCTGGAACTCTGCGTCGAGAGTTTGACTTTTAATGTACGAACTTCGTATTCTCTAACGAAAAACAGCGACGAACTCGCCCACAACTTCGCTCACAGCCACGATTCCTAATGTCAAATGAAACAGCTCGGATTTTAGACAAGGCTGTCTCGACGTCGAGTTCGTTGACGTATACGCAACGTCGAATGTGTGAATAAGAGAATAGCATAACAGGACCGCCGGTGTGCATTTCGTGCCGCGTAGTCTCCGTGTAGCGGTGGTCTCGGAAGGCCTATCGTGAACCACGATTGATGTGTTGCCTCTTTCTCGCACTTGAAGCTTCGAACCTAAGTGTGATATCTTTATCACATTTAGGTTCGTAGCTTCAAGTGCGAGAAAGAGACAACACTTCGTCCGTGGTTCGTGTTAGACCCTCAGTACTCGATTACAGTTGAGATTTTAAATAGTCAACAAATTGGAATCCAAAACCACTCGAGGACCTGGTCGAAGTGAAGTTACTAATCAGATTGTAAGAAATCTCTTACTATTTCCCATTTTGACATAGTTCCAAGTGGCCTAGGGTTCGAATTGGTTGAGTGTACACTTACCCCCTTATTCATAAACGTCTGCTAACTTAACAAGCCGCTAATATTTGTTTGTCCCTTTTGCTCTTATGGACACATTGTTAAGACCGAAAATGACAAACAATTATTAGCAGCTTGTTAAGTTAGCAGACGTTTATGAATAAGGGCGTTAGGCTTTAACATGCCGCGAGTAGTGACCAAAAACGCGTGAGTTGAACCGATTGATTATATTTTTACTTATGGTAAGGAGAGGGTATTCAAAACCGCAAAATCACGACGATGTTCCGTTGTTAAGGTAATCTGTTTTTAATGATCAACCGATTCATTATCTCTTTTATCCCTTCTTTTATTTCTCAGTGTTGAGATGATAAGAATTAATACTAGGTTTAAGTAAAATCTCTGTCAGTGGCAGTATGAAGCGGGTTTTTTTTTTAATTATAACTAACGTGCAGCGTACGCAACGTAGCATTGTAAGAAAAAAAATTGTTTTAACGAGTTACGACGAAACCCTTAAAAGTTTGATTATCTCTGAAACCAAGCCGAGTTGAGTAATTTTGGTGTCTAAACACTCTAAATATGGCCAGGAATCAGGAATCCACCTCTCAAGGTGCATTCAGACCAAACGAGCATTCACTATTCTAACCCGCTACTCTACGAAAATCGATCGTTACACAAAACAAGATTCGTTGATTTCGTAGAGTGGGGGATAGAATAGCGAATGCTCGTTTGGTCTGAATGCGCCTTCACAATGGTCGCGAGCACTTTGTGTATAAAATCTAATGAACCATACTCCTAACGTTGACCTTTATCGGATTTTCATGAACAGATTCAGATAGCACATTCTCAAAATGGCGGCAGTTCTCCGCGGTCCTTAAAGTCCCAAACACATTCCTTGGAGTCCCCAAACACACATTGCTGACATTGAAACTGGACATACAATTTTATTAACAATATACGTCATTTCATCAGTATTAGTTATATATATTTAATTTATTACGCAATCATAAACTGGAGGTAGATAAATTTATCATACCTTCACTGTCAGCCACGAATCCTGTTCAGTGTTCGAAACGTCAGGATGTAATTAATGAATTAATATACATTGTACTATACATTTATATAATTATTCTGACTGTTAGATACTTCCTCCCTTATTCATAAACGTTTGCTCACTTAACAGACGTTTATGAAAAAGGGGGGTTCATCTCTAGTTAATGTACTATAAATTTGATTTAATATACATACAGATATTATATTAAATCAAATTTATATAATCTGTATTTATATTAAATCAAATTTATGTTTCGTTTTTAAATTACTGCATGTTAGCTGTACCTAAGATTTACAAATTATTATTTGGAAAAAAAAGTCCCATTGAGTTTCTTGCCGGATTCTTCTCAGGCAGTGGTGTAGGGTTAGAACCAGAAGGAGCTTTTTTTTTCTCATTCGCTATTTAGTTTAACGATTCAAAAGCGCTCGTTGCTGGGCCTAATTGAATAAAGAATATTTTGACTTTGACTTTGATTCAATATTAATAACATAGACACAGGCTTAACAATCTGACTCTACACTATCATAAACTTGGACGTTATGAAATATAGCAATTAGAAATTTTACTGACTTGTTTAACGTTAGTGCATGTAAAATATAAACTTGAATGTTTAATTAAATTTTGTTTGTACTTGAATTGACTATTTTTATCTTGAAATTTGATTGCTTGTCTTCGATTTTTTGACCAATTAATTCATTTGTTCTTTCTTTTTTCAGGTAAGCATTACGATATAGTATTTATTACCTACAAATACACGGATGAGTTGCGGTTTAGTTTCCAAGGTAACATGTTTTGCTTTTAATTATTTTTCCATAATTTACTAAAACATTTGCAATTTATTGGTCAGAATACAGCCGTTTAATAATTTAACGAAATGTAATTTAAGTCAACGGTTGCTCGACAAGTTTCTAAGTTTCGACCCATTAAGAGGGCCCTCGTCCGGAGCACCCTCGGCCAAAGCCCGACGTAGCCCGGTTCGATAATATGAATACGTTGGAGTCTCTCGTTAGTAATAAGTAATAACTAAAATTTAACAAAACATTGACGTAATAAGTATTTGCTTCGAATGCCTAGTGTGTAAGTGTAATTATTATTCTCTAATAGTACAGTCGGCTGCGTGTTGTGTAACAGTTGACTCACGGACACCAGGCGTCTCTCTCTAACACATTTGACGCCGGTGACACAGCGTCTGTGATCAAAAACATCTGACTCCTATGCCAGTGACACACATACGAGATCAAAATTACCGTACTCTAGTACCGCTAGCATAAATCAAGTTCTTACTCATGTGCCAGTCGCATCGAAATACGATCATTATTGACACAAGTGTTGTGTCGCCGGCATAGGATTACAATCGTTTCGGTCACACATGCGTGTCACTGGCATAGGAGTTCTAATAAGAAAATTTCGATCGGTGCAGTATTAGGATTTTGTGAAACAGTACCGGGGGCGAACGTGTTAACTGATATACATATGTAGGTATGACATACTGTAGGTTGTAAATTCGCACGACCATTTTTATAAAAGAGTTGATTAAGGGTTGTCAAAGGTATGTCCTATCAATTAATAGCTCAAGATTAATATTTTATTTTATTTTATTTTCTTTATTTGGGGAAAAAAACAGGCATAGACCAGATATAGGTACCTACAGCAATAGGCATAATGATAAGTAAAGTCTAAATCCAGTGACAATTCCCACCAGGATTTCGTACAGTATGTTATGATGGCATTGACATCAGTGCAAATCTAAAAGGTATCTTAAAATTACTATTACATAAACATTAGTATGTTGACATTATAATCTTGTAGTTAAACATATATAAAAACACAGTGAAGTTTAAAAGATAGAAAGAAGAAGAAAAGATATTTATTTACAATCCAAGAGGATCCTATAGGATCATGCTAATTTTGAACTGTAGACAGGTAAATATGATTTCCAAACATCGTAACTCTCTAGAATCTCATAATCGCGTCTTACGTAGGGAATCCTAATCCCTTTTTAATTAAATCTCTATTAAAACATCGTTAGGCGATGATTAGTTTATTTTTAATATTGCTTGTCTCAATCCAAGTTACAAAAGAGATATGAAATTCGCTCAAATATAGAACTAATCGGAGACTCAACTAGTAATCTATAAGGAACATTCTCAAAATTACTAGAACATTCTCATGACGTCATGACAGTGGCCATTGTACATTCTCTTTACGCTATGCTCCCAACAGTTGACGGATCCCTCTGACAGGTAGATTTTCGCTATGAAAATTCCGCTCCTTGATCGTGACGGTTGACGTTTGAGTTACACATGGGCTAACTTATAAGAAACGTCTCGACGGCGTTTGTATTTGTATTGAAATGACGATGAAAAACGTAAACTCGTCGACGTTTTTTATAAGTTATTACCTACACTCGGCCTTCTGTGTTAATAACACTGTGGCAACTCTTAGTGAGCACGCTGAACTGCCTCGAAACTAGATCGCAAGTCGAGAACTAATTGCGAGAGCACGTGAGATCGTAGTACCGCCGTGGGAAGTCCCACACATGCTCGTACGGTCATTCATACGCGATGTGTGTTAGTGGAGTAAACTACTCAATTAATATCGATGGAATGTGTTGAGACTAGCAATGCACTGAGGAAAAGTTTCAAAAATTAAGAAGGTTCTGAAAAGTTCTTGGTATTTGTTCTTCGCACATTTATTGCTAATATCTACGGTCAGTCGCCAATGTTGTGACGGCAAGTTGGCCGTGTGGTGACGGCAGTAACAATACATTCGTCACCACCCCAATTTCCACGTGTGTCGTAAGAATCGACTAAGTGATTGAAGTATCACTGCCCATTCCATGACAGAAGACTGATGATGGGCAGCAGCGTCATCATAGTGGACACATTACTGCAATCGCCAATCCGCTTGCCCAGCGTGGCGATTATGGGCATTTATCTCCTAATGCGCATACGCATAGTTATTAGGAGAGTACGTCCAGCGGTGGACTGAGATAGACTGATGATGTGACCAGTAGTTTAGGCATCAGCGAAAAAGCTAAGGACGCGAGTTTGAATCCCGCCTCGGCGTTGATCTTTTTACTTAGGTATTTGAAATCTCTATTTAGAATTTACATGAAAATCTCCCCATCGCTAATGTGCATTATGAATCAGCTTCAGCCAGTCCACCAATACTTGTAGGGGTCCAAAAAGGCGTATGTCTTTAGTAGGATACATGGAAATAAGGCCTCTTAGCTTCAGGCGTATTATTCACCAGTGACGCAACTCATTTGAATATTTGATGAAGTACAGAGCTTTCTAATTGGGGATCGAATTGGGCCAAACTTCGATTGTTAAGAGAACCTTTTCCAGCTGGCTTAGCACATAATTTTTATGTCTGTATGTCGCCGCGAGATAGATTTTCCATCTTTTTCTACCTATATCAATAAAAGAGTGATGGATAGTCTATATTGTATAGATATATTGTCGCAAGCCTGTGCTAAGCCTACAGTTGTTGGACAACACCTATCTTGCTTATTTTGTTTTGTATAAAAGCAGTATAGGAAAATGGAGCTTTAAAAGCGTTGCTTTGATGAAATCTCATACCTATTTCACATACTTATACAAACGTGAAACGCGGGAACTTTTTTGTAGTTTACAGTTACACCTCACGCACAGTAGTTAATATAGTACTCAAACATAACATATTTCGGAAGCCGGATCACTCACGTTATAAAATTTGTTATTAAAACTTTGATGATTAGTTACTAATACCACCTAATACTAACCCCCTTATTCATAAACGTCTGCTAACTTAACAAGCCGCTAATAATTGTTTGTCCCTTTCGGTCTTAACAATGTGTCCAGAAGAGCAAAAGGGACAAACAATTATTAGCGGCTTGTTAAGTTAGCACACGTAATTTAACGAATAAGGGGGTAAGATACTAACTACACCGTTCTTCAGTAGAAAAAAAAAAGGCTGACGTATTAGTTTACATTTTTTTTGTTTTCATAGCATTTGACGTCTTTGACACATTTCGTGAAACACGTACGCAGATATATTTTTGCTTTAAAAGTAATAAATTTTACATAAATATGAAATATTAAAAAACACGACTGCCGTTTAAAAACGAACTGTAATGGGCCTGTACTCCTGACGAGGTTCATCTTAATGGGTTGAGTAGGTACGCGGTAGGGCCGCACGCAGCTCTTCAATTGAATACTAGGTACCTAGCGCTAGTACCTACTTATTATCGCGCTGCACGTTTAAGAACTAAGTGATGGTCAGTGGCCGTACCATGAGTTGTCATGTCAAGTGTCAGTTTCTTTACGTTTTCCTTGATACCTCGTAAAACAGCCAATAAGTAGGTAAGTGCGAGCGCGATGGGCTGCTTTACGTACCTATGGATGCCATTTTTTCCAAAATGGGGCACATTTTTTGTAACATAGGTATTTTTATATGAATTTCTACTAACAATCCTGAACTCTTTGGATCCTAATAGGAGAAAAACTTTGTCCCAAAATTTACATACATTTCCCCAACTTTTCATTCCGTACCGCCATACAAAATGTATGAAAAAATGGTAACGGAATGGAAAAAACCTTAAGACAGCATTTTTCGCCTATCAGGATCGAAAGAGCCCGCGATATTAAAAGTTCCAAATCAAAAAAAAAATAGGGGGACAACTTTGAAAAAAATGCACCATCGAGGAAAACCTAACGTAACCGATAGGTACGTTCGAGGAATTTAATTTCCTACCCATTTCGTACCTTGTCATAGTAGCTATAATATGACAGTCCTAGCAGCTTTCATATTGATTGTCACTGTGACAAGGTACGAAATGGGTAGGTAATTATTAATTAAATTCCTCGACTGTTCTTGGAAACTCATGGTACGACCACTGGTCCCTTCAAATAGAACGGTTCGTTGACGTACAACTGGACTGGACCGTTATAAGTATACTTAATTAAATAGCAATTAGTGCTCAACTTTCTGCTTCCGCGACGCGAAGTCGCCCGTGAAACTGCTATTGAACAGCACACTCAGTTTATGAACGATGTGTAAATTATTTATTTATTTCACACTCGAAACGTCAGCAGCCTTACCGCGAACTACGAAATTCACGATTTTTGGGATTTTTTCTCTGTCACTCTAATGATGCCTTCGTTGGAGTGACAGAGACAAATCCCCGAAATTTACGAACTTCAGTGTTCCTGTTCGAGATAGCAGGCCACGGTGCTTAGCGAATTTACCAATCGCTAACGCTCACTCGTCAATCGTGAACGAAAGGCAACTGATTGTCTTACGTACTATTAATGCCTGCCTTCCACTGCGAGCGGAACGGACTCATTAATGGCTCCGTTTAACTTACACCGCTGGTGTGACTGAACTGAATATACAAACGATACTCCTCCTGGAGTATGTGTGGCTGCTCCCGAGTTTCCGCTACTGCAGCTGTGGCCGGGTCGCATCCCACAAGGGTGGGACGATCGTTGCACCGTCATTTGGGGACGGTGTTGAGAGGCTGTTGAAAGAAAATTTGCCATGGGCATGGCGAGAGAGAAAATGATTTTGGTGATGATGATGCGGTAAGGCAAGGCAAAGTCCGATCTGGCAGAGATCTGAAAAAGAAGACAGATGGAGAGAGGTGTGACTTACAGCCGTCAACTGCATACTAGCACTTATAGCCTGAACGTGAAACGGGGCCATTAATGAGCCCGTTCCGCTCGCAGTGGAAGGCGGGCATAAAAAAGAGTGACAGAGAGGCCTGACCAAAATGCCATTTTGCAATGTATGAGAATGACAGATTCGTACGAAAAGTCACGTGACTGCTGGTCTCAATAGTTACATACCATGTTATGGTCACGTGACTTATCGCTTAACGTATACGATTGCAGAATGGCATCTTGGCCAGGCCTGTAGGAGGCCCATATTTGCGCAGGGTTGTCATAGGGGTTACGTTCTGAGCCGAGGGGCCGCACATAGTGTGCGGCCCCTCGGCGGGATAAACATAGTCACTTACTACTAAGAAGATACTTGTGTGTGTGGCACTTAGACTTAGCATCTAACACACACACACACAAAAAAAAGTGGCACAGTGATAAGGACGGACGATTATCGTTCCTTTTCACTTCCACTAGTAAAAAGTTTCATAAGACCATCCCTTTCGTTCTTGCTATTATTATTACGTTGTCAAATCCATATCCATATTCTAAATCCATGTTCTGAGCTCATGTGCCTCTTGATGATGGAGAGATTATTTGATGGGTTAAATATTGTTTTACGAATAAATATAAATAAAAGAATAATTTATATATTTCAAAAAAAAAGAATAGAATAGAATAGAAAGCTTTTTATTCAGGAACTAAGTACAAAACAGGACTTTAACTAGGAAAATAACATAAAAAATCATTCCTGAAAAGGCTTCCACTCAGCTTGTGCCAAGTCATCTCTATGATGTCTTGACGCTGGTCTTCCGTGGAAAAGAATACTGAGTCCCTTTCTTAAATAGCGATTTTAAAATTGAATTAAACGCATACCATCTAAATATTTTCCCGATGTTTCTTAATTTCAATAGCTCCACGACCCACGTACTGTTCGGCTATGATGAATACGTTCGGGTGGTGAGGTTGGTCCGGATTCCAACAAATGCTAGGCCACAGCAGATTTATTCGTTTGAAGCTTTTTAACGTAAGTGACCTGATTGTCGTTAATATATGAGTATATAAGTAGTTATTCAATGTTAAATATGTCAGCCATGTAACGCATGCGCCTTTAATGTCTCAATAATGTTACGTAATGCATTGTACTTAGTTGTCAGCTATGACATAACCTGCATAACAAGTGATGACATGCCGCTAGGTGTTTGTGAAAGGGTAATGGTAAACTAATGTAGCAATTTGTGTATACAATAAACGTTGAACGAGATACATTGGTAAGAACATAATTATATTTGTTATTCAACGCTGATTCATAACGGTATCGTTTGTGGTATTATGGTTTTGACTACCTGCTTAGATCCTTTAGTATCGTTTGGTAGCTGGCTGCCAAATGGGAAATATGGTTTCCCATCTCGTAGCCAGATTTGGTAGCAGAATTACCTACTAAACGTGTTTACAATTGTTACAAATCGGTAATGGTAAAGTACCAATTTAAACCCAGTTACCTACTGGGATTTTATTCCCATTTCGAAGCTGTTTACGAAACTTTGGATACCAAATTGTGCTGAAGGGCCTAGTTGGTTGACTGTCTTTTTTTTTGTTAAGCATGTTAGTTGTAAGATGTATTAATTAATTGAAAAAATAAGTCGTGCCAAGTGTTTTACCACCTCTTCTCAGTGGTGTAGGTTGGACCAGGAAGCCGTTTTCATTTCATGCGTATGATGATTCAAAAGTGCTTGTTACTTACTATTTACTTAAATAAAGAATTGTTTGACTTTGATCAAAACAGAAGTCATATTTATACTGAAAGAAGAAAAAATCTGATGTTACCTACTATACACACCCTGAGATATTCGTAGGGGAAAATTTATGGAAAATCAGATTTTTTTCTCGAATCGGATCTCGGTCCCATAGTAAAAGTTCATCAATATGACTTCAGAATGAACCCTCTAAAATGTGGCCGGTGAATAATAAAACACCTCCACCGCGATGTCAAAAATAATATTATATATCCGCTTAGTATTTGGGTCAATAACACCATTGTTGATTAAAATTACATTTCCCTTGATAGCGTCTTTTGTACTATAACATTGTTAAGGTTTTCCTTTAGATAACTAATTAATTTTTCTAGTAGGTAATGCTTATCGCAATAACATTGATGTAATCTTATTAAAATAGTCTTACTACGATAAAAATATGACAATAACATACCAAGGTTTTTTAAGGTTTTTGTAATACTTTATCATAATAAATAGTTTAGGGTTAGAATTAATCCAAGGTTCTATTGTTATTTAACATTTTAATAATCCGATTGTTAAAATGGGTAGTACCCATTTTGACAATTGTTACATCTCTAATATATAGATAAGGTATGTACCCAATAATCTAATATATAGTAAGGTATGTATTAGAGATGTAACAATTTCAGAAAACGTTACTTAATTTTTTGGAATATTAACTTCACTTTAATATACAACTTTATATAAGTAAATATACAAAGAAAAGTATAATCAAATAAAATTTGTTGGAATTTAAACAATACGTTCCTCCGCGCTACAATCGAACTTATGGCTCTGGATACAAGTATGAGTACACCGCTCTTCCAACTAAGCTATCGAGACTTACCTATCAGCGGTGAAAATTTCCAATATCCATAATTTATTGTTGAATAGGCATGATGACTGGCAAGTCAAATCAGCATCTTTTTTCGAACTGTCAAAACGATCCCCACTTTGGAATAGTATGGAATTTTATATGAAATACTCAAAAGTGACGTCACGTTTGAGTACTGCCAAATGACCTACTCTTTTAAGTTCTTTTCAATTTAATAAATAGAAGTTCTCTACAAAAATTACTGCAATCTACATCTTAGTAATAATTTCTTTGTGTATTATGTCGTGCATAATGTTAAATAATTTATTTTAACTACAGTCATCATCCCTATTCTTTCGTAGAGGATTTTAACAGAGTTAATGTTGAAACAAGTAAGCTATATACATTTATTTATTTTATTTTACGGACGATTGTGGTAGACACACATCAAGATGTGATAGAGGCAACTCCAAGGAGTGGCTTAAGGTTGTAGTACCTTCGAAACATTAAGTGCAGATGTCGCTAGTGATAAGCTTCACAATACCATTGGCTAAATTCGCTGTGATTCACGGGTGGTCGTCTGGTGTAATTGGAAGCACGTTAGAACGGCAATCCAGAGGAAGCGGGTTCGAATCCCGTGACAACCAGAGTATTTCGCAGTTGATTTTTTCTATGGTAAGCTACGACTACGTCTGTTAGGACCTTAGGACCAGTTAAAATTTTTATAGGTTTATTAGAGATCCTTATTTCATTAGGCATGTGCCCTAGACCACAAAATTTTACAAGCGTAAAATTCTACAAAATTGACATTATTTTGCATGTAAATTTATACAATTTTGTAGTATTTTATGCTTGCAAAGTTATGTGGGATAGAGTGATAGACCAATGGTCTATCTCGTGGGGGAAATTATACGAAACACAATAGCGGCTATTAGAATCTAAGTTTAAATTTGAAAGCCAGTAGTTCTCGTTCAGTGCTTAGCAAAACAAACTCCCACGAGGGGTTCAAAGGCACAAAATGCAAAAAGCCTTTGCCGCCCAACGCCCACACTTCCTCCTGTTCAAAAAGCTTTGTTTAACAGCTGTGCAAAAGTTTACGAAAATTCATCTAGCGTGGATAAACGACTCAAAAATTTTACGTCGATTTAAAAGGTTTTTCTTTTGAAGTCGCGTTTGCTGCATTTATAAATATACCTAGCCAACATAAATACAAAGGAAAAACTTAAGTTATAGCTTATTATTATTAATAACTTAGTGAAACATAAATGTGTAAATTATGAAATTATTTATTTTGTCAGTCACCGTAGCCTAGTTGGTATACTTGGGCAATTTTGAGCTGAGCTCGTTCTCTTAAAATTCCAGTAGCCTTGGGTTGTAAACCACAAAGTAATATAACAAGCGCTCAGTAAAAGCAGAATATAACCGCCGTAGAAAGTTAGTATAGATTATCGACAATATCGACTCTATTATTTGCACAATAGACTACAAAATAAAAAACTAAATAATGGCGCTCATAACTTTTTCTACATTATATAACTGCCAGGTAGTCGAAAAAAATTGTTGAGTAGAAAAAGGACAATATGGTACCGTAAATGTTCACTAGATTATCGGCTCTGTACCCTTATCCTAACAATAACAATGCGTTGACCAAAAAATAACACTTCCCACATTTTGCACTTAGAGATAAAAGGCGTGCCGCCAGGATCATTAGTCGCGTGCCATTATTTAGTTTGTATATTTTGTTGTCTATTGTGCAAAGAATAGAGTCGATAATCTATACTAACTTTCTAAGGCAGTTACATTCTGCTTTTACTGAGTGCTTGTTATCTTACTTTGTGGTTTACAACCCAAGGCTACTGGAATTTTAAGAGAACGAGCTCAGCTCAAAAAACTTCAACTATAGTGACCCTGCCTACAGACCTGGAGGTTTCGGGTTCGAATCCCGGCGAGGGCTTTATTTGTGTATTTTATCACAAATATGTGTTATTTGGTCGTGGCTGTGTATGGATTTAAGTTTCCATAATTATCTTTCTAAGGACTGTTCATTTTACTAACCGGACATGAAAAACCTCACGTAAATATTTTTTCTTTTATCACATTTTATTTTTATTTGTGAAATAGTATTTAACTAAAAATAGACAAATAATAAGTAATGTCTCAATTAATATATTAATTATCGGCAACTACATTTTTAGACTACTGTTTGGTCACGAAACTTATGTTCTGCAAACTACTTTTTGACATTTTACGACTAGTTGCGAACTGTACGCGTTTGAATTTTTTCAATGATTTAGTTTTTCGTCTATCGTTTCTTAAGTGTACCTTCACAATAGGCCATTACCGCTATATAGGATGAAGATGAAGACAATTTTATGGATGTCGTCTTTTTAAACAAATTCTATGATTATTTAATTAAATAGCTCTAATGTCTAACCCTTATGATGTGCCCTTGCCAAATTAGACCAAAATAACCGGTGAGAGATACTATGTCTTCGATAGACATAAAAAAACCGATTTTGGATGCAATATTTTCTATAAATATCCCAGCTAACTTGGCCCTGTTGCGAAATAGGAAGCAGTTAAAAGACCATATAATCAAATTGCCTGCCAAGCAAGGGCGTTCTTCCCGAAATTGTTTTTTTGTGTGATTTTCTACTCAGACACATACTCTTCTACGACAGGATGACAGTATTAGGACTGCGGTAATGTCATTACTATCATATTTTAGGTACCTTTTGTGGGCCACCAAAATGCAAAAATTCCATACTATTTTAGTGAAACGACGTAAAGTTCAATAGCCAATTTTAAGGTATGCAACTAAGATTTCTGTGTTTAGACTTCGGTGAATCTTCAAGCATATGACACTCTCTAAATTGTTTAATGATTTAGTATGACGTCGACTTAAAATGTCCTAGATATTTGCAATCTTTCACAGTGAATATTTTTCTGTACACCATTGTGCAGAATCAATTTACTATTATCAAATTGAATATGTCTTATCAGATATAGTAATGGATACTTGAAAAGCAAACATATATCAATTGAAAAAGATGGCTTTGCTAATTTCATGGCTGTAAACTGTTCATCGATCGATTTTAAAACCGATGTATAATAGACGTTTAAGTGTGTCCGCTTAGTAAAATAAACAGTCCTTAATAAACAGTCCTTATTTTAAATATCGTCACTTGGACTTACTCATACCACAAGCCTTAATTGAGTTTACCGTGGAACTAGGTCGATTAGTGTAAGATGTCCTCAAGATATTTATTTATTTATTTATAAAAGAATATACAAGGTGGCACAAACATGTTTATTGTTGGAGAAGTACCGTAGTCGGAAGACTGGAAAGTGCCTATGAATGGTAGAAGCCTTGGAATCCGAATCCTGATAAGGCTGTTTATTTTATTTACATGGTTATCAAGAACAGATTTTTTTTTCTTGAATGACCTATTATCTTATTTTAGCCTTCTATGAAATTGAAGCTGAGTGGAAGATTTTCCCATACTACCTATTATTCATTTCATTTCTGCTTAAAAACATCACGGATGTGGCTATTATGTCTTTGGGTCAAAATTCTTTTCGTTGTCTTATTTTGTGTCCCTGAAAAACGTGACACAGTTGTGATTTTTGTACTAGATGATGTTTTGTTTCTAATTTTTCATGTATGGATTAAAATCTAGCGTGAAAATGAAATACAAGTGCACCGGATTTTTTTTATATACTGAGTCGAAACACCAACTAAAAGCGTGGCAGAGTGATATGAAACAAGACAACGAAAAGAATTTTGACCCCTTTACATAGAGCAAAGCGGTTTGCATCCATTTCTAAATACGTCTTATAGACATCTGAATTTCAAAATAATATATTACATGTCAATCGCCAGAATCCGGTCAGATTTCACACGGTCCGAATGATTACAATTATAATTGAACTTATTATTCGATCGATCAGTTTGTCACATTTCGAAAGCAGACGAAACGAGGTCGTCTTGCAGCTTAACTAAACTCGTATTACTTGTCTTATACTTGCCAAGTGTTATCTGCCATACACAAATTAATACTGAGACTTATAAAGCTTATTACGACAAACTTAGAAAGACAATATGTACCTAAATACATTAGGTCACCGAGATTCGGCCCTTGTCGAAGGGTTCCCATAATGCTGGCTGCGTTTCCCCTTTGTATGGCTATACCTATCCGTTCTACAATGAATGTGTCAGCTCTGTTGTCCCCGGTGAATTCAAACAATTTTTGCTGGTGGTAGGACCTCGTGCAGGGTCCGCCCGGATAGCTACCACCGTCTTACCCGTTAACCTGCCGCTATTTAAATAGTTGGTACTGTGCTCCGGTTTGGGGGTAAGATGGCCGGTGTAATTACTGGCATAGATAGAAGCAATCCATCTACATCCTCAGGGTAGGAAGCGCATAGGCGATTTTTTGGTCACTATGTCCATGGGCCTCAGTTCCTGCTTTCCACCAGGTGAGCTGAGAGCTCAGTTATCGACTTTCGTAACATAAAAAAAAAACTAATAGTCCACTAAAATTAGCCGCAAATTTGACAGCTGTATATATTGCCATGCGTAGCTTACTCAAAGTACATGCTGAAGAACACGTTCATTTGTTATTTTTAACTGCTTATTTAAAGCTAAATTTAGAGCAAAGATTTTTACAATTGTGGGTCATACAGCGTCCGCGAACACGTGTCCTTACTGTGGACATTGCCAAAGTTCTGAGACATACAAATTAGGTCTTGAACACATCATTCTTAAGAACCAGAAGCCACCTATTGGCTTGGATACCCGGCTTTAGACTCTTACGGAAAAAATAACACTAAGCCTACGAGAAAACCGTCGGCTGAGAATGCAATTGTGCTATACGCCACTTGCCTTGGTTTACAGGAGAGCGAAATGAAACAAAAAAAAATATTTCTTGGAATGTTTTATAATTTTGCAATATTTAACTTAACTGACACTTTAGTACATTCATTTACTATATTTTGTTATATACAATTAATGTTTAACTTATAATAGTCATGAGATATAAGTAGTTTTACAATTGCCATATCCCTTTTTGTAAGAAAATGTTTACCTTGCTATGTATGATATGACACAAAGTTATGGATGTATCACAAAATGTTAGTGCAATGTCAAGAAAGGTAGACATTATAAGCAATTGTTTATACAAATAAAAGTTATTTTACGACTAGATTTTGTTTCAAATCAAGACGATAATTTATCTCGAATATGAAGACATAATTATACACGTGAATAGGGTGCTAATATCGATTCCCAATATATCCCAATATATAATTGATCCCAAGAAAGTAAAAAAATTATTCACTTATGTGAATATTTTTTTTACTTTCTTGGGATCAATTAAGTTTAACTTTCTTGTACCATCTAATAGGAGAAGGTCACCTTCTCTATTTTGTGTAGTGATAAACTTTTCAACGATATCTAGTTAGTCCTAATGTAAAAAATATCGATGAGAACAGCTAATAATACGTTTACTAATGAATGACATCTCTTATCAACTAACAATATTACAGTTTAAGTACCTACATACACGCTCTATATATCAAAAGACATGTCATATAATAATGTACTTCAGGAATAGTGACCGAGGCCGGCTGTGGCCAGGACTCAAGGCAATGGCAGGAAAGCAGGTCGCTGGTTCGATTTCAGTCCTAGTCATAGGGGGTTCGGTCACTTTTTCTGTAGTGTATATCATTTCTTACAATTTAAAGTTAGGTACTCGTAATTATAAATACATATTATGTATTTATACCACCAACTTCACTACATAGTATAAAATAAAGTAACTTTTTTTTATACTATGTAGTGTCCCTATGTCCCTATGTCCCTTTGTACGCTTAAATCTTTAAAACTACGCAACGGATTTTGATGAGATTTTTTTTAATAGGTAGAGTAATTCAAGAGTAAGGTTTTTATGTAGGTATAGTACCCGTGCGAAGCTGGGTCGGGTCGCTAGTATTAAGATAAAAGCTTGAAGTATGAATGACACAAATCATTTTAAATCAAACTTAACTTCTTTACACGACTGCCAAAAGGAGAGTATATGTGTTCAGCCCCTATGTATGTTTCATATTTTCTTTAAACGCGCAGATCTTCGCGACCACTTAACCGTTTTTAATAGTGTAAGGTATCATTAGAATCCTCGTGACGTCGCGGGTAACATAGGATATGTGACGTCACCTTAAAAATAATATGGCGGCCTAGAAATTCAATATTATCTAACCAAAAAAATAAAATATGAAAGAAACCTATCGAGTTTGGTATCAAAATGAAGAGCTTCAAACAACGATTACGAATATGTACATAACTTATATGTGTTTAACTTATTCAAGAAGATTGAGATTCATTAAAATGCAATCAAATCACAAAGAATAGTATGTGATCCAAACGCTATGATTTGGGTATCAAATTAAAGCATTTTACATGCAGATTATAAATACATATACAAGTTATATGTTTCAGTATGTGTATGAAGAGAAAACTCGAAATGTTCTACATCGCGGTATTGAAATTTTTCTTTGATATCTAAGCCGTGACAGAACTGTCACCGCTGACACGGGCCTTAGTGTATATGAAACAGATACATTATATAAGTGTTTGTGGTCGAGTGGTACAACGCACGGCTGCTACGCAGCGGTCGTGGGTTCAATCCCCAGCTTGTGCCGATGAGTTTTTCGAAAAACTTAAGTACATCATCATTTGATATCATCACTAGTGCTTTACGGTGAAGGAAAACATCATGAGGTAACCTGTTTGTGAGTTCCCAACAAGTATTGGGCCAGGGTTGGGACCACGCAAAACAGGCACGTTAGATTTCGAGTTGCGGAAAATAGCTATAACACAATATAGAATAAAAATGGTAATACCATGTACCTATGTAAATAGTTTGCGAGATACGAGACATTTAACCACATATGTATGCTTAATACATGATTGGTAGGTACGTCAGTTTGTCACCGCGAGATAGATTTTCCATCTTTTAACTATAAGAGGGATGGATAGTCTATTTTGTAGCGACATACTGTCGCACTAATCATGTGGTAATATACGTACCTCACTAATATCGAGGATTTCTAGATATGATTTGAATATCAGGCGAATGTACCTAACAACATAATAACAACAGCAATTGTGTATAAACAAAATTGCTATAACTAGGTACGTACCATACAAGCGCATCAAAACTAAAACTTGAAATATGTTAAAAAATAAATTGCATTTCATTTAGGCCCTTTTTTGCCTACGGCCCTTCGGTAATACGCAGACGTTCAGCCTTCGCATTTTCTCGAAAAGAATCTGCGGCCCTGAGATCCGTTTTAAAGCTACATTTTTACATTGTATAGCGAAGGAGCGCTGGGCTCTGGTAGCGTGGTCTTCGGCCTCGTAAGCCGGCGCCCCTCTGGAGGACACTTCGGGCTACCAGTCCTACGCGGAGTACGGTCTACAACTTTCGCAAATTGTGGAAACGATCGTCGGGCCTGTAGCTCTCCGATTCGTTTTTATGCTACACTATTCCATCACGTGCCCTGATAGCGCTGGGCTCTGGCTTCGATTGTTAAGATAGTTAAGAAGGACGGTTGTACCGCGTGGACTCGCCCGTCGGGCTTCCAGTCCTCGGTCCTCGCGCCGAACGCACCCCGATAGTGATGCTCCAAGTATTCGGCACAAAGCGGAGCTGAGCTTATTTAGATGCTGGGGTAGTTGAAAAAGCTTGGTAGCTTATTTTTCTCGCAGCTCCGTCTTAGGCCTTTCTTTAAATTTCTTATAAGTGTCATGCTAGGGCACTCTTAGTAAAAGTCCACTACTGCAATTTGAAATTAGGGGATGGCTGTTATTAGACATTGATCTCTTTAATCATCCACAAGAAAAAATCGAAAGCAATAAAATTTGTGAAAACTAGGTACTACAAGCAATCCTACAAGAACTGGGCTTTAATACCAAATAAGAATCTAAGCCCATTTCTTTTTCATCGTTGACTTTACGTTACAGAATAAAAAAATCCGTGAAAAATTTGAAATCGCCCGACACACAATTTTCAAATGGCCCGAAATCTTAAAGTACAGGTGTTAACCGTATAAGTTATACCCCAAAAAATAATAAAGAGTTATATTTTCAGAAAATAATTGTGTCTATACACTGAGTGATCTTTAAGTGGGTGAAACTCAAAACTTTCAGTATGTTTCAGTGTACTTCGATGGGCTCTGGTGGCTCGGCTTTCGGCCTCGTGAGCTGGCGCGCCTCTGAGGACCGCTTTTGGCCGTTGACTTTACGCGGAGCTCAGCTTTCGGTCTTCATTAGAGTTTGAAGCGAAATGTCGGGCTTAAAGACAGTTGACCCTTTGACCGCCACTGGCCGACAACTATACCAATGCAGTAGAAACTTACGCGGGATGCCGTAAAGTTAAATTTCGTTTAAATAATCACGTACGCGTGGCGTCTGGAGCTCAGCATATTCCTTCGTCTGGCAGTCAAAAGGCTAAGAGGGACGGTTGTACCGTGTTGTCTCGCCCGTCGGGCCTTCGATCCTACGTGGATGTCGGGTTATTCAGATGCTGGGGTAGTTCAAGAAACATGATAGCTCAATTTTCTCATTGCTCGGCCTTCAGCCTTGCGCTAAAATACTTGCGAGTGACACGCTTGGGCCTTCGAAGTGATGGTCCGGGCCTCCGCGAGCTCTGCTTTCGGCCTCCTACCCTGAAGTTGGCGAGCCCATTCGGAAGTTCGGACTCGCTTAACATAAATTTACATTAGTTTTGGAAACGTTCCGGCCCTCGCACGGAGTGCCCTACGGCTTCGCCCAAAATACCTGGGATGGGAACTCTTCGGGCCTCCGGAGCGAACGAAGCGCAGGGTCAGCCTTCCAAATTATATCGAAATTTATAGAATCTTCAAATACACTAAAAGGTTTCAAATAAATTAATTAATAAAAAAAATTAAAAACACGACTGCGGTTTAAAAACGTTCTTAAAAGTAAAAAATAATTCCTTTTTACACGACTGCCAAAAGGAGAGTATATGTGTTCAGCCCCTATGTATGTTTCATATTTTCTTTAAACGCGCAGATCTTCACGACTACTTAACCGTTTTTAATAGTGTAAGGTATCATTAGAATCCTCGTGACGTCGCGGGTAACATAGGGTATGTGACGTCACGTTAAAAATAATATGGCGGCCTAGAAATTCAATATTATCTAACCAAAAAAATAAAATATGAAAGAAACCTATCGAGTTTGGTATCAAAATGAAGAGCTTCAAACAACGATTACGAATATGTACATAACTTATATGTGTTTAACTTATTCAAGAAGAGTGAGATTCATTAAAATGCAATCAAATCACAAAGAATAGTATGTGATCCAAACGCTATGATTTGGGTATCAAATTAAAGCATTTTACATGCAGATTATAAATATACATACAAGTTATATGTTTCAGTATGTGTATGAAGAGAAAACTCGAAATGTTCTACATCGCGGTATTGAAATTTTTCTTTGATATCTAAGCCGTGACAGAACTGTCACCGCTGACACGGGCCTTAGTGTGTATGAAACAGATACATTATATAAGTGTTTGTGGTCGAGTGGTACAACGCACGGCTGCTACGCAGCGGTCGTGGGTTCAATCCCCAGCTTGTGCCGATGAGTTTTTCGAAAAAACTTAGTGCTTTACGGTGAAGGAAAACATCATGAGGTAACCTATTTGTGAGTTCCCAACAAGTATTGGGCCAGGGTTGGGACCACGCAAAACAGGCACGTTAAATTTCAAGTTGCGGAAAATAGCTATAACACAATATTGAATAAAAATGGTAATAACATGTACCTATGTAAATAATTTGCGAGATACGAGACATTTAACCACATAATATATGTATGCTTAATACATGATTGGTAGGTACGTCAGTTTGTCACCGCGAGATAGATTTTCCATCTTTTACTAACTATAAGAGAGATGGATAGTCTATTTTGTAGCGACGTACTGTCGCACTAATCATGTGCTAATGCCTGTACGTACCTCACTAATATCGAGGATTTCTAGATATGATTTGAATATCAGGCGAATGTACCTAACAACACAATAACAACAGCAATTGTGGATAACCAAAATTGCTATACGTACCATACAAGCGCATCAAAATTAAAACTTGAAATATGTTAAAAAATAAATTGCATTTAGGCCCTTTTTTGCCTTCGGCCCTTCGGTAATACGCAGACGTTCAGCCTTCGCATTTTCTCGAAAAGAATCTGCGGCCCTGAGATCAGTTTTAAAGCTTCATTTTTACATTGTATAGCGAAGGAGCGCTGGGCTCTGGTAGCGTGGTTTTCGGCCTCGGAAGCCGGCGCCCCTCTGGAGGACACTTCGGGCTACCAGTCCTACGCGGAGTGCGGTCTACAACTTTCGCAAATTGTGGAAACGATCGTCGGGCCTGTAGCTCTCCGATTCGTTTTTATGCTACACTATTCCATCACGTGCCCTGATAGCGCTGGGTTCGATTGTTAAGATAGTTAAGAAGGACGGTTGTACCGCGTGGACTCGCCCGTCGGGCTTCCAGTCCTCGGGCCTCGCGCCGAGCGCACCCCGATAGTGACGCTCCAAGTATTTGGGACAAAGCAGAGCTGAGCTTATTTAGATGCTGGGGTAGTTGAAAAAGCTTGGTAGCTTATTTTTCTCGCAGCTCCGTCTTTGGCCTTTCTTTAAATTTCTTACAAGTGTCATGCTAGGGCACTCTTAGTAAAAGTCCACTACTGCAATTTGAAATTAGGGGATGGCTGTTATTAGACATTGATCTCTTTAATCATCCACAAGAAAAAATCGAAAGCAATAAAATTTGTGAAAACTAGGTACTACAAGCAATCCTACAAGAACTGGGCTTTAATACCAAATAAGAATCTAATCCCATTTATTTTTCATCGTTGACTTTACGTTACAGAATAAAAAAATCCGTCCCACAATTTTCAAATGGCCTGAAATCCTAAAGTACAAGTGTTAATCGTATAAGATATACCCCAAAAAATAATAAAGAGTTATATTTTCAGAAAATAATTGTGTCTATACACTGAGTGATCTTTAAGTGGGTGAAACTCAAAACTTTCAGTCTGACCTATGTACTTCGATGGGCTATGTACTGGGCTCTGGTGGCTCGGCTTTCGGCCTCGTGAGCTGGCGCACCTCTGAGGACCGCTTTTGGCCGTTGACTTTACGCGGAGCTCAGCTTTCGGTCTTCATTAGAGTTTGAAGCGAAATGTCGGGCTTAAAGACAGTTGACCCTTTGACCGCCACTGGCCGACAACTATACCAATGCAGTAGAAAATTACGCGGGATGCCGTAAAGTTGAATTTCGTTTAAATAATCACGTACGCGTGGCGTCTGGAGCTCAGCATATTCCTTCGTCTGGCGGTGAAAAGGCTAAGAGGGACGGTTGTACCGTGTTGTCTCGCCCGTCGGGCCTTCGATCCTACGTGGATGTCGGCTTATTCAGATGCTGGGGTAGTTCAA
Source organism: Thaumatotibia leucotreta (assembly GCA_025490895.1). Lineage (NCBI taxonomy): Eukaryota > Metazoa > Arthropoda > Insecta > Lepidoptera > Tortricidae > Thaumatotibia > Thaumatotibia leucotreta. The sequence goes on from JALPQI010015491.1 coordinate 23,378, forward strand.
GAAACATGGTAGATCAATTTTCTCATTGCTCGGCTTTCAGCCTTGCGCTAAAATACTTGCGAGTGACACGCTTGGGCCTTCGAAGTGATGGTCTGGGCCTCGGCGAGCTCTGCTTTCGGCCTCCTACCCTGAAGTTGGCGAGCCCCTTCGGAAGTTCGGACTCGCTTAACATAAATTTACATTAGTTTTGGAAACGTTCCGGCCCTCGCACGGAGTGCCCTACGGCTTCGCCCAAAATACCTGGGATGGGAACTCTTCGGGCCTCCGGAGCGATCGAAGCGCAGGGTCAGCCTTCCAAATTGTATCGAAATTTATAGAATCTTCAAATACACTAAAAGGTTTCAAATAAATTAATTAATAAAAAAAATTAAAAACACGACTGCAGCTTAAAAACGTTCTTAAAAGTAAAAAATAATTCCTTTTTACACGACTGCCAAAAGGAGAGTATATGTGTTCAGCCCCTATGTATGTTTCATATTTTCTTTAAACGCGCAGATCTTCACGACTACTTAACCGTTTTTAATAGTGTAAGGTATCATTAGAATCCTCGTGACGTCGCGGGTAACATAGGGTATGTGACGTCACGTTAAAAATAATATGGCGGCCTAGAAATTCAATATTATCTAACCAAAAAAATAAAATATGAAAGAAACCTATCTAGTTTGGTATCAAAATGAAGAGCTTCAAACAACGATTACGAATATGTACATAACTTATATGTGTTTAACTTATTCAAGAAGAGTGAGATTCATTAAAATGCAATCAAATCACAAAGAATAGTATGTGATCCAAACGCTATGATTTGGGTATCAAATTAAAGCATTTTACATGCAGATTATAAATATACATACAAGTTATATGTTTCAGTATGTGTATGAAGAGAAAACTCGAAATGTTCTACATCGCGGTATTGAAATTTTTCTTTGATATCTAAGCCGTGACAGAACTGTCACCGCTGACACGGGCCTTAGTGTGTATGAAACAGATACATTATATAAGTGTTTGTGGTCGAGTGGTACAACGCACGGCTGCTACGCAGCGGTCGTGGGTTCAATCCCCAGCTTGTGCCGATGAGTTTTTCGAAAAAACTTAGTGCTTTACGGTGAAGGAAAACATCATGAGGTAACCTATTTGTGAGTTCCCTACAAGTATTGGGCCAGGGTTGGGACCACGCAAAACAGGCACGTTAAATTTCAAGTTGCGGAAAATAGCTATAACACAATATTGAATAAAAATGGTAATAACATGTACCTATGTAAATAATTTGCGAGATACGAGACATTTAACCACATAATATATGTATGCTTAATACATGATTGGTAGGTACGTCAGTTTGTCACCGCGAGATAGATTTTCCATCTTTTACTAACTATAAGAGAGATGGATAGTCTATTTTGTAGCGACGTACTGTCGCACTAATCATGTGCTAATGCCTGTACGTACCTCACTAATATCGAGGATTTCTAGATATGATTTGAATATTAGGCGAATGTACCTAACAACACAATAACAACAGCAATTGTGGATAACCAAAATTGCTATACGTACCATACAAGCGCATCAAAATTAAAACTTGAAATATGTTAAAAAATAAATTGCATTTAGGCCCTTTTTTGCCTTCGGCCCTTCGGTAATACGCAGACGTTCAGCCTTCGCATTTTCTCGAAAAGAATCTGCGGCCCTGAGATCAGTTTTAAAGCTTCATTTTTACATTGTATAGCGAAGGAGCGCTGGGCTCTGGTAGCGTGGTTTTCGGCCTCGGAAGCCGGCGCCCCTCTGGAGGACACTTCGGGCTACCAGTCCTACGCGGAGTGCGGTCTACAACTTTCGCAAATTGTGGAAACGATCGTCGGGCCTGTAGCTCTCCGATTCGTTTTTATGCTACACTATTCCATCACGTGCCCTGATAGCGCTGGGTTCGATTGTTAAGATAGTTAAGAAGGACGGTTGTACCGCGTGGACTCGCCCGTCGGGCTTCCAGTCCTCGGGCCTCGCGCCGAGCGCACCCCGATAGTGACGCTCCAAGTATTTGGGACAAAGCAGAGCTGAGCTTATTTAGATGCTGGGGTAGTTGAAAAAGCTTGGTAGCTTATTTTTCTCGCAGCTCCGTCTTTGGCCTTTCTTTAAATTTCTTACAAGTGTCATGCTAGGGCACTCTTAGTAAAAGTCCACTACTGCAATTTGAAATTAGGGGATGGCTGTTATTAGACATTGATCTCTTTAATCATCCACAAGAAAAAATCGAAAGCAATAAAATTTGTGAAAACTAGGTACTACAAGCAATCCTACAAGAACTGGGCTTTAATACCAAATAAGAATCTAATCCCATTTATTTTTCATCGTTGACTTTACGTTACAGAATAAAAAAATCCGTCCCACAATTTTCAAATGGCCTGAAATCCTAAAGTACAAGTGTTAATCGTATAAGATATACCCCAAAAAATAATAAAGAGTTATATTTTCAGAAAATAATTGTGTCTATACACTGAGTGATCTTTAAGTGGGTGAAACTCAAAACTTTCAGTCTGACCTATGTACTTCGATGGGCTATGTACTGGGCTCTGGTGGCTCGGCTTTCGGCCTCGTGAGCTGGCGCACCTCTGAGGACCGCTTTTGGCCGTTGACTTTACGCGGAGCTCAGCTTTCGGTCTTCATTAGAGTTTGAAGCGAAATGTCGGGCTTAAAGACAGTTGACCCTTTGACCGCCACTGGCCGACAACTATACCAATGCAGTAGAAAATTACGCGGGATGCCGTAAAGTTGAATTTCGTTTAAATAATCACGTACGCGTGGCGTCTGGAGCTCAGCATATTCCTTCGTCTGGCGGTGAAAAGGCTAAGAGGGACGGTTGTACCGTGTTGTCTCGCCCGTCGGGCCTTCGATCCTACGTGGATGTCGGCTTATTCAGATGCTGGGGTAGTTCAAGAAACATGGTAGATCAATTTTCTCATTGCTCGGCTTTCAGCCTTGCGCTAAAATACTTGCGAGTGACACGCTTGGGCCTTCGAAGTGATGGTCTGGGCCTCGGCGAGCTCTGCTTTCGGCCTCCTACCCTGAAGTTGGCGAGCCCCTTCGGAAGTTCGGACTCGCTTAACATAAATTTACATTAGTTTTGGAAACGTTCCGGCCCTCGCACGGAGTGCCCTACGGCTTCGCCCAAAATACCTGGGATGGGAACTCTTCGGGCCTCCGGAGCGAACGAAGCGCAGGGTCAGCCTTCCAAATTGTATCGAAATTTATAGAATCTTCAAATACACTAAAAGGTTTCAAATAAATTAATTAATAAAAAAAATTAAAAACACGACTGCAGCTTAAAAACGTTCTTAAAAGTAAAAAATAATTCCTTTTTCAGGTTTATTCTTGTGAGCGTATCTGCATATAAGCGCTTGTCTATTACTTACGATATTTTGTTTCGATTGCAGTCGGGGAACCTTTCATTACGGAAAATATAAACATTATGAAGGTTCCCCGACTGCAATCGAAACAAAATATCGTAAGTAATAGACAAGCGCTTATATGCAGATACGCTCACAAGAATAAACCTGAAAAAGGAATTATTTTTTACTTTTAAGAACGTTTTTAAGCTGCAGTCGTGTTTTTAATTTTTTTTATTAATTAATTTATTTCAGGTTTATTCTTGTGAGCGTATCTGCATATAAGCGCTTGTCTATTACTTACGATATTTTGTTCCGATTGCAGTCGGGGAACCTTTCATTACGGAAAATATAAACATTATGAAGGTTCCCCGACTGCAATCGAAACAAAATATCGTAAGTAATAAGACAAGCGCTTATATGCAGATACGCTCACAAGAATAAACCTGAAAAAAGGAATTATTTTTTACTTTTAAGAACGTTTTTAAACCGCAGTCGTGTTTTTAATTTTTTTTATTAATTAATTTATTGTCATTTATCAAAAGAGAGGGGAGGAAAATAAATGTATTGAATTGATACAGTCAAATCTACGTATATTAATGGATTATGTCACAAAATTGTTGATCGGTTAGTCGCTTGGCACACTGATAAATAGCTGTTAACCGTAAATTTGTGTCATGTCCGGACATGGCACAATATTGTAATCACTATTTATTGCGGTTTGAGGATATGGCACAAAAATATATGTTTTTATTAAATATAAAATAAGAATTTTCAAAAATCGATTACTGATATAAACTCCAAAAAAAATGTTCTATCAATAACCATTAAAAACCGATTTTGCTTGAAAATGGATATGGCACAATTGCATTCTCACCCGACGAAACATTGACCCGCTTAAAGTGTCGACAGACCAGCGTAAAAACAAGCTTAGGTAAAACAAACCCCAAGTCAATACGCAGAAGGAGTGGGAAAACACTTATGTATACCTGTGTCATTATCTTGTAAATCTGTAGTAAGATAACACACCACATTACCTGGTCATTAGTACCTCTACGCTTTTTTTAATTGAGGAAAACTACGAAGTTTTGAATGTTGTGATAAGTGACTAAATTAAATTTGTTTTATTGATAAGACATACAATTTTTACATGTCAACACTTTCAAATATACATTCTTACATAATTATTAAGTAGGTTCATATTAATTGAATAATTACAATAAATACTAATTGAAGTGATTAAAATATTCGGTACTACTTATATTTTTTATACCAACGAAGTCCCACGGTAAGCTCAAAATACTGTGGATACTAAGCAACGCTAATTTATTAGATCGAATTATCGATTAAATATAATTAATCGATTCATTGTAGATATACGTATATGTACTTAAATAGCATAATAAAAAAAAATTTGGAAATACTTAGTATTTCAGCGATGACATTTTGATTTGTCACACAAGTAGACATTCTAAAATAACCGTCCCTCGATATTTTTACATTTTTTAGATTTCAAATAATTTTCATTGTCAAGAGCTATTCGTATCCTTAAGTATTTTAGGAGAAAAAACATGGCTCTAGATTATTTTATTCAATTAGGCTAACAGCAACTGAATGATAAGTACAAAAAAGCATAGCACATTTTTGCGACGCTGTTTTTGGTGAAAGCTATTACAATTGATTGTTACACCTACCTCTGGGAAGCCGTCTTTAAATAGTTATGTACAATGAACTGTAGCCGTACCCTGACTTGAAAAATGAAGGATACGTTAGGTTTAGGGTTGCCACCCGTACTATAATATATAGCATCGTACTATATTTCACTCGACTGTACTATATAATATACAATAGCAATATAGTACGTAAAATACTATATTTTTAGGGTTAATCATGCCAACAAAGTGGTACAATAAAAACTAGATTTTTTTTCCGGTACATCCCCAACTGGTGAAGTGGGGATGATTTTTTTTATTTGCTATAACCCAATAATGTGGGGTATCATTGAATTGGTCTCTTAGGAAGGAATAAGGGTCTCTAAAGTCAATATTTTCGGAGATAATCGCTCCAGAACAAAACAAAATTGTGTGTCGTCCCCCCCCCCTCCTCTAACGTCCAATCTCGATCCGTTGGTCCAAAAAATGTGAAAAAATTCATGAATAGTTGCCTTATAGAATACTTTAAAATAAAACTATTTCTAACATAATCGGCCCAGCTGTTTTTGAACAACTACGGAACCCTACACGCGAGCATGGCCCGACATGCTCTTGGCTGGTTTTTTTTTATTATATCGCCAGCGGCTTCAATTTTGCGATTTTATTGGAATTTTGAAACGGAAGGATAAATACTGTGTACTATTTTTTTTCCTCACTTTTCCTGTAAATACTATATTTTTTAAACATTTTCATAAAAATACTATTTTGTCTTACAAAAAAGGTGGCAACCCTAGTTAGGTTTTACTCGATACGTAAAGCTGCCCATTGCGCTCACTCCAATATGTCAGTGCGACCGCGACAGAATACGTTACCGATAGTTAGTTTGTAAATTCATGGTACGGCTACTGAACGGGCGGAGTTGGGATGGTGACGGCAGTAAGAATACTTTTTTGTCACCACACCAACTCTTCCCGTGGTTGTTGTAAATTGTAATAGTACCTAGCTAGACTAAGGGATTGAAATCCGATGTAAAATCCGTTTAGGAATGCGATTTTTGAATTTCACCAGTGACTTATTCTCACCGGAAACAAGTGATTTCCCTTGAGTTCGTATTTTTGAAATGTCATCGGTGACTAGAATTGTCATACCTATGATATCGCTTTACGCGTGCCCCTGCCCCCACCCACTCGATTTGAAATCACCGTTGACTATTTTTGACAGTTGACTTAGTGACATCTGCCATTTTTCAAAACTTTAGTTTTGTTTTCAAATGACATTGACACTCCGTTTTACGTTCGACCGCTTTGACAGAACCTAAACGAGTTATAGGTAGTATGAAAAATAAAAACCGATACTAGGGCAACACCACTACGTCTGCGCAAAAAGGAACGTAACAGGATAATTGTCTATGACTGACATTGTACAATTTTGCATGTTTCTAAAGAACGTGTGAGAATCAAAAATACGGCATTTGGGAAACGGTGACATCAGATCACAGGTGACGATAATTTTAGTCACCGGTGATATCAATATCATCGGTGAAATTCAAAAATCGCACTCCAGGGTCAATATTCGGTGTTATAGTTTCGTCATTTGTCGCAAGGAAGTCTTGTTGCAAAAAACGATCCTACACAGAACAGTATTGTTTTAATGTCTAGCATAATCAGTAGTCATCGTTATCAACGTGCAGTTTTGCTGACAAAGTATGGTTGACAGAAAAATCAAATACACAGGTATTTTATCAATTATAAAAATTTCAGAAATTATAGTAATTTTAATTATAATAATTAATTACTTATACATATTTTAATAAATTATTCAAATTACACTGATCAAACGAGTAAACGACTAAAATATATTAAACAGATTCGGCTGTCAAACGTTCACGTCAAATTGAAAAATCCATTATATAACACTCATCTTAATCCACTAAAATAAAGATTTCGCAAAATGTCATTTAAGGTACTATTTTGTGTCATAATCATAAATTTATGACATTAGATTTTTTTCTTTTTTAAAGTAGGATATAGTTTGTATGTATCCTAAGGAGAGTACTATTTTTACTGAGAGTACGAGTAATATGACAAAATCACATTTTCACATTTGTTACTTTTTCTGTCAACCATAGCCATTGCCATGGAAAGTGCACGTTGATAACGATGACTAATAATCAGTGTTGTTGCGATTGACAAAATGTACGACGAATGCTGTGTAATATGGAGAATACGTCAAAAATATCTACACGACCTTTTTGCCTTGATATTAAAATTTGATTGCTTTACGTACAGTCCGTTCGTCCAACCTTGGGACACGTCAGCTGTCAAACAGCGGCCATTTTTTTTCTTTTTCCCACCATGATATACCATGAGTCCATAACAAACTGAACCGTAGTGTATTGGCATTAGTTTCAATTTATTTTGTAAGTAATACAAGATATTTAGAACATCGAATAGCTCCTGCTCTATACATTTTTTGTGCGCACTATTGATCGCGGGTACGATTGCAATCGCGATGTCTATCTAATATGTAATGTAGTAGAGTATATTACAGCCCTGTCGAATTCATCATAATTCAATTTCTTTCAAGCTGTGACGTTTCTCGACAGTTTCACTCATATTTAAAAACATACATTATTCCTGTATGTATCCATAACCATAGTACTGACATAGTTCTCTTCAACAATGTTCTTATAAAAAAACTACCTACGTAATAGACGTAAGATCTAGATAACACAATATGAATGACTTCATTACATTATGACTGAATGTCTATTATACTGACCTACTGCGGCATTCAAATGATAATATTTATGGTAGTTTGAAATACTACACGCGGTCTATTAATACTCAAAATATGGCATCACAAGAATGCTTCAATAGCAGATATGTTTCAATTCACTGTGTACAAATATAATTCTTACTGGAGGCAATATGTTCGTTTCGTTACACATTATTATGCGCACGCGCCGGGAAAGGATTTCCATACCACATTTATTTGCCTTGGCCGCAAAGCGGACCGTGCGTCGGTCTGTCACCTGGCACATTTGGCAATATACCTAACGAAAACCTGAAACGTAAGTGTGATTCAGTAAAATCATTAAATGAAATGAAACATACAGTCAGAACAGATTTCAAAGTCGTGATGTGTTAAGGTACACCTGGCTAAGATCGGATCTAATGTAAGATCGGATGACCGCAATAACTACTAAATTAGTTGTCCGTTTTCCTCACTGGCTATATTATGCATGACCATTCCACCCCGCCTCGCTAGTATGCAGCAACCGCTCAGCTGCATCAACCGTGAGTTACGAACGTTTAATAAAAAGTGAATTTTTTCGAGAATTTTTGGAGATCCCATCTTTAACACTAATCTATGCACCTTCTTCTCCTTACTTTAGAGTTGAAATTAGATACTAGTCCGATCTTAAGCCATGAGGGATTTTCGGTTGGGTGTCTCGAAAAAAAATAGTGCAACTTTGAGTGTCGATTACTCCTAAGCTATTCGGCTAGTTTGAAATGACAAATAACGTAACATTAAAATTACACTTTACATACACTGCCTCGGGCTGCCCGAGCACCCGAGTGCCCGCGTTCTCAAAAATTTATCCGGCGTTTGGGAGGCCCACAAGGAGACCTCCCAACGTCAGCCCAGACACCCAGCTAACTCCGCAAGGAGGCTGAAGGAACCATTCAAAAAAAAAAAGAAAAAGGCATCAAGTAAATTTATATTGAAAGCTTGATTTCTTTTTTATCACGTACGTCACACATCTACAGATAAAAGTTAATGAGATTTAAGATTTTTTTTGTGACATCCTTTTAACTCACCGAAAAATAGTCCGGTCTTACCCGGGTACCGGGTACACCTTAATAAGACAGACACAAGTGCGACAAAAATGAAGTGTCTATAAATTAAAACACGATGGATGGATATTAGGTGGACGAATTATGAATTCATACGAGAAGTGGTTTATTGTTTTTCAGGGCGAAACTTCGGAGAGCCAACTTCATTTGTACTGAAAAACGCCGTACAATATGTGCGAAAAGGAAATTCATAACTCGTGTCGATTTAAAAACTCCTTTCGATAGAGTTGAAAATCATCGCCACTCGTTTCGAACTTGATTTTTTCACTTGTGTCTTATACTGTACTACTATATTAGGCTTTAAAATGTCGCTTTTATTATACTGGACAAACTTGGAATGTCATCATCGTCTACATTTTTAAGTCGGACGGCAAAGTCTATAAAACAACCTTGTAAAGGAAAACGTATAAAAGTTGCCTTCATTATCTGTGGTTAATGTGTTGATTATGCAGGGAACAACTAAATGTATTTAAATATATTGAGATTTTCGAACATAAAACCATAAGGGAAATTATTACTTGCAAATGAAACTCGAACACTAAATTCGATGCGAGCCTCTAAAAATTGTTGTACACAATAAAAATGCTGTCAGTTTTGTGACAATAACTGAGTATTTTTCAATAAATAATTATTAAAAATAATATACATTTTCTATAGGTACGTAATCTATAATAACATAAACAAATGAAAATATAAAAAAATACCTACAAATACTGTAAAGAAAGGAAGCTCCAGATTACCTAATTTTTTTAAGATGCCGAAAGCCACGGTGCCGATGACCCAATTGAACCAATCACAACAAAGCGATGAATTTACACTAGGCCTGTAAAGTTTGTATGAAATTCCATTACAATCCTCTTCTGTTTGACAAACTCTGAACTCGGATACTTCCGAGCCTATTTTTAGTAATAACAACATTTCATTGCGTTACATTTTCATATTTTTTGGTTTTCATTGGCGGTGATGTATTACCTACTCATCATAACTGTAGGTACACGATTTGTTAGAAAGGGACTTTTATGTAAGAATATACACCCGATGTGAACGGTAAACGTTCATGAGGCTATAATAGGCAAATATAAAGATAAGTTTAAAGTGCGCAATCGCGTGCTTGGGCTAATTAAATTGCTCTAAATTTAATGTTCTGTACATTTTATGAAGGCACACTAATAGCCAAGGTTTATTCAGAAACATAAATATCGATTAATTACTACATTAGTTAGCCTCCATTGCCTAGTTCGTAGTTACCCTGCCTACGAACCTACGAACAAATAAAACATGAAAGTACGCCATACTAAATTGCCTTTCAAAAACGGTCCTGAATTTCACCCCAAGTGTCACCCCCTCTTCAATGTATCACGGCAATGAATTGCAATGTCACCCTATAAAAACTTAAACCGTCGTTTAAAAATAGTTGTGATTGATCCATCAAAGTTTTAATTGGCTATATTCTACAAAAAATTGTCAAAGACGTTGCGCCGAAATATGCGCGATGTTAAGAAATCCTGTCCATCTTGGCCAAATTGAACAATTATTTTTAGGGGCATTATTGAGCTGGCGTTAAACGTCCATGTTATATATGGTCGCAGCTACGAACTAAATATAAATTTTCCTATTTATATGACGTAACTGTACTTTTTCAATTTTAATTTCAACTCTGACGAGAAGCCGCAGTTTTTGAGCTCGCAAATTCCACCGCGGAAACATTTCCTACGGTAATTAGGACTCACGTTGACCTAATAACTCGGTCTTTTCATATATTTTCGACTTAATTAAGTTCAAATGGTGTGCAGTATAGAAGCGCCGGCCCCGACGGTTTTATGGGCCAAATATAATCGGATGTTCGTGAAAATTTTAAGAAATGAATGTCAGGGCTTAATTTACAAATTATTTAAGAACTAATAGAGAGAAATGAGCCTAGTGTATAAAAATCAAAAACATGAAATTTAAATCGACACGAGTTACGAATTTCCTTTTTGCACCCGTCTCGTACGACGTTTTTTAGTATACAGATGGCCCTTCGAAGTTTCGGACCTGACGTAAAAAGAGCCAATTCTCGCACTAGCGCGTAAAAAAGGCACCACCTGTGCTAAAATAGTACATTTCGTTATAAGTGCAAAATTTTTTTTCCCACGAGGATGAAAGTTGGAGCCAGAGTGAAACGAGGGCGACAATCACCCGAGTTAAAAAGAAGTTTTTACACGTGTATCGAACGACTTTTTTCATAACAAGTGCCTTAAAAAGAGAAATTAACGCACGCGAAGCCTGCGCAAAGTTTACCAGGTAGGAATATCCTACATTGGTCCCTTGCTTAGTTTAAGACTGGGTTGATCTGAGTAATTTATTCCCTGATAGTTAATAGTTATTTATTTTCTTTTACCTACTATCAATATATTCAATGTTAATGGTTCACACCATGATGTTATTACGACATGAAATCAAATCATAAATTTCCAAAGGCTCTCGGTCATTGTCCTAAAGTTCTCTCAGCTTATAATTAATCCTGTTTTTGTTAATTATGTTATGAATAACGAAGAACGACAAAAAAATATGCAAATCATCTTAAGGCAAAAACAATAATTTAGAATGATTGACGTTATGGTCAAACGTGTCGCTTTTGAACGTACAAAAACTATTTTGGATATTTTTTGTCCTTTTCTGACACATTGCTTAAAATAGGTACATATATTGTACTTTTTCTGTCTTAAAGCTCGTTTTCTTAGCCTTGCATTATTCACTATGTCTATTGTGTCATCCAAACAGAAAAAACACGGTATTTAGCCTACGGTTTCTACTTTGTATAAACTTATTATCTGTCGCCCCGCCCTTACTACGTGTATTGGCATTTT
>JALPQI010015492.1:0-38905 GCA_025490895.1 Thaumatotibia leucotreta
TTTAAACCTGAAATAGAGTCGGGCCATGCTCAGTGTAGGTTCCGTAGCTATTCAAAAAAACGGCTGGGCCGATTATGTTCGAAGTAGTTTTATTTCAATGTACTCTATAAGCCTACTATTCACGATTTTTTTCATATTTCTTGGACTTACGGGTTAAAAGACCTATTCAATGATACCCCACACTAAGCTCTGAAATGGAATTCGAGATCAAAAATGTAAACAATCTATGACAATGACATGACATTATAAAGTCAATGTTAAAGTGACATTCCAGGGGTATACAACTTTTTATTTTTTAACACCTTTATACTCGTAAATTAACGTTGCCTTTTCAGATGGGTTATTTATTCTATTTTATTTATTTGCACACTTACAAACTATCCTTACAGGTGCAAAACCTAAGACAATTCTTGATGTTTTGGTGTAGATACGCGAAAGTCAAAGTATGTTCGATACACAAGTATTACAATCATTAACATGTTTTTGGACATGGCATTAAAAAACATACGGCACGGTTCCTGATTTAAAAAAAAAAACCTAGAAAATTTGCTAGAATGATGTAAATAATCAACATAATCAATGTTTGAAAACCAATTTCGTGTTACTTTAATCTTTAGGATAGTCGGGGAACGAATTCCAGTCTTCATCTATAGTTACAATCGAATCCATTACTATTAAAAAATTAAAATGTTTGATTTGTAGGTAAACATACTAAAAATCTGTATTCATGTAGGTACTTTGTAATGATAAATGTTAGGAGTTTTTATGAATTCATAAAAGAGTCATTTGGAGCACCATCTTGTTTGATTTTTTTCAGTACATTGTTATAACTGCGAACCAAATGTTTAAAACTTCTTATCATTGCCAGTAGTATAAATTTAACACCCTACATTTTATTAAAACTAGAGAAACATAAATATCATTAAAAAAATAAATATGATATTAAAAATTTGTAAAATACTTAAAAACTACACGTACCATCAGTGACTGTAAATGCGTATTTTTTTAAAATATTTCAATGATTTTAGATAACGCACCTCTAGCGATTATTTTTTTGTGGTGGCATCCCATTTGTTTACATTTTTGATCTCCAATTCGATTTCAGATCTTATAGGATTACAGCAAATAAAAATCATCTCCGCTTCACCAGTTGGGTTGGGGAGGTACCCGATTTTTTTTTCTATTTTTTACTGTACCACTTTGTTGGAATGATTAATATGTATACCTGTAAAATAATTGCAGATTTCTAGTATTAACGGCCACTGAGCTATGCTGCGGACAGACAGACATGGCGAAACTATAAGGGTTCCGTTTTCGCCATTTTGGCTACGGAACCCTAAAAAGAACCGTTTCGTTACCGAGTAGGTGGATTGAGAGTCATTTATGAATATTATGATAATCTTAATCTTATGAAGCCACATCGTGACAAGTATTATATTTTGGGGAGATGTTTAGTCAATTTTGATGATACATATGATTTTAATACAATTAAGATAATGATGACATGATCTTTAGAGTAATATCTATATTAGAACCAGGAAGTGCCAAGATACGTAGATACCATAGGATATGGTACCACATGTATGGTACAATAAGTGAATTTATGTTAATGACCATTGATACCTCTGAATGTAATTAGGTAATTACCTAAACTATGTATGTGGTATATCCAACGGAAAACCACGAGCCAGATGGTCGGACGATATTAAAAAGACGGCAGGGCCGACCTAGAAACGCATCGCCGCTACTAGAACCGAGTGGAAATCCATTGAAGAGGCATATGTTCAGCAGTGGACGCAGATATGCTGAGAAGAAGAAGAAGAAGGATGGAAAGAAGGACTTAAGTCCTAATTTCAATAACTGGTGATGAAGATATCTGCGTAAATGATATCTCAAATGAAAAAACGATATTAAGGCATATTTTCTAAAAGGTTTGAACGAAAAAACCACACTTTTTTTTATAGATTCGTCATGTCCGTCTGTCCGTCTGTCACAGCCGATTTACTCGGAAACCATAAATGCTACAGTAACGAAATTTGGTAAGCATATGTGTTGTATAAACCGCTACAGGATTATGATACTAAATTGTAAAAAAAACCATTGGAGTGGGGGCCCTCCATACATGTAACTGACGGATAGAAACATTGTTTTAGTTGTATAGTTATAAGCGTGTGGGGTATTAATAGAAAGGTCTTTGAAAATGATATGAAGGTTTATAAATCTCATTTTTATTTAAGCAAATCGTTTTCGAGATATCAGCTCTCGAAGTCTGAAAAATGTGTAAACCCCTCCTCTATTTTTTAAGCTACGTGATATAAAATTCTAAAAAAATATATGTTATGCACATCAATAAACTCTATCAACGATTTTTGGTTTGATTAAATTATCTCCTATAGTTTTTGAGGTAGGTTGATTTAACTGTATTTTTTAAATAATAAATTGATAATGGTACGGAATCCTTCGCGCGCGAGTCCGACTCGCACGTGGCCGGTTTTCATTTTTAAATTATGTTAAAAATGGTATTATAACATTTTCCATTCTAGATCATGAACTTCAAAATTTTGTAAAAAAAACTTTTATAAAACAGAAGCTTTTATTATGTTTTCTTAGACTGTTTGCACGTTACTTTGATTAAATAAAATAAAAAATAGTACTTTTATCGTTTAACTTGGTCAAAAATCAGCAGTTCATTTTAAATTTTGGGTATTTTGGCCAAAACCACCAAAAAATTAACTAAAAAAATAGTCAGAGTTCGTCAAAGACAACAATGGCTTAAATGGTTCTAAATGGTCTATAATTACTTCACCTTAAAGCTTTGCATCGAACTACCAATCACCCTGTTTATCGTCGCACTTGTATCGTAATGTAGGTACTATTTCAATACTAAGTAATTGTAGTGTGTGTATTTTAAAGCTTTTATTTTGTTTGCCTGTTTCAATGTTGTTAGAAAAATCAAAGAAAATTTCCTTGAATGGTTTTCCTTTTTTTTTGGATTTTTAACCAAACAATTGTATTTAAAGTAACATAACATTGCTACTCGACCTAATCGTGTTTGAATCGTTTGTCTCTGTTTCGCAAGCTATTGTGAGCTAAAGATAGTGAGATAGCTATAATTAGCTCAATCAGACCCTATTTTGGGTGTCTGATACCAATTTCGGAAGATTTGGGTCAAGTGACGGTAATTAATATTTATATTTATAGTAATTAAGATGAACTAAACTGCTATGCTATGAAAGTTTTAAGGCAATTTGACATTGGATTAGACAAAATAGACGAGTATGTATTTAGGTAAATGTAAAACTTGGAGTAAAGGCATATTTGGCTGAATGTTCTTATTTTATTTTATACACTTTTTTTTAATGTGGCCTCTTATATTATACTCGTATTTACAAAAGGTTGTGGAGAAAAGAGTTAAATTTTACGATTTTGCTATAATTAAATGGCTAATAATAATGCAAAACGAAGTTAAAATAACACACTTATTGAATATATTGCGAAACTACAAATCAAATTATTTATTAACTAAATATTTCGATTTGTACTTTTAATTTTTCTCCAGTAGTCACACTATACCAGTCATTGGAGTTCGAGGCCAACGAAACTACGACAGATGCGTTATTGTCAAATCTGTCAAAGTCTCTTATGTCATTGTCAAATAAAGTTTTCAGGTTTCCACAACCTTTTTGTTATTTAATTAATTTATTTAAAATAATTCCTTATAAAAAAATTATGTACCTCTGTAATGTTTTTACGCCTTTCTGTTTAATATGGCTGTCACAACTAGGATTTTCTTAAAAACACGTAAAATACCTAAATACTTTTCTTTTCTCTTAACTAACATTGATATGACAACATTTTCTTGTAAATAACTTAAAATTACCAGCGAACACAAACTACAGCGTGCCATATTTATTAAGACAGTACCTATGGTTAAATGGAGAACTATAGCACTGCCAAAGAAATTTGTAGGTCAAAGGAATTTTACGAATATGAAATGTGAACATAAAGCACGCTACAATGTATTACTCATATTCTGCAATTTTCTAAACGTATGCAGAAATAGGGTTTTAATTTATGTGTAGTTAAATTACTGTACCGAATGTTATTAACACCTGAAGTGATACCAGCGCAATACCAACTTTGTTACTAATAATTGCGGATAATTCCGTTTTTATTAAAATATCTTATATTTACGTGAAAATAAGTAAATAATATTGTTTCTATAAATTAAAGAATTAAAATTACCAATAAATAAGATATCTCAACATCTGTTTTTAGAAAATAAGGATTTACTATTGTATGAACATTTCATTGTTGTGGCAATATTTTCGTAGATTCTTTGGCCTCGAACTCCAATTAGTGGTTTACTTAATACTATATAAATTATAAATATTAGATGTCATATACCAAAGAAAAACGACCAAGATCACCTATGTCCGAGGTGGGGATCGAACCCACGTACTCAGCTTTCGCGGCTGATGCCTGTACCTCTCGGCCACTCGGTCTTAGCAACCACCGGTCAAATTTCTCGGGTATATGCAATCGCTTACAAGGCTAGGCGCCTTTGACCATTCTCTGAGGGTAAGCAATACATGCCTGCACCTCCTATTTAGAATACTTTACAGTTTTCTAGAATAGCTAGAGAGAACTGGTGCTGCCATCTATTGAATATATTGCGAAACTACAAATCAAATTATTTATTAACTAAATATTTCGATTTGTACTTTTAATTTTTCTCCAGTAGTCACACTACTTAATACTATGTAAATTATAAATATTAGATGTCATATACCAAAGAAAAACGACCAAGATCACCTATGTCCGAGGTGGGGATCGAACCCACGTACTCAGCTTTCGCGGCTGATGCCTGTACCCCTCGGCCACTCCGCGCTATTCTAGAAAACTGTAAAGTATTCTAAATAGGAAGTGCAGGCATGTATTGCTTACCCTCAGAGAATGCTCAAAGGCGCCTAGCCTTGTAAGCGATTGCATATACCCGAGAAATTTGACCGGTGGTTGCTAAGACCGAGTGGCCGAGGGGTACAGGCATCAGCCGCGAAAGCTGAGTACGTGGGTTCGATCCCCACCTCGGACATAGGTGATCTTGGTCGTTTTTCTTTGGTATATGACATTTAATATTTATGATTTATATAGTATTAAGTAGTGTGACCACTGGAGAAAAATTAAAAGTACAAATCGAAATATTTAGTTAATAAATAATTTGATTTGTAGTTTCGCAATATATTCAATAGATGGCAGCACCAGTTCTCTCTAGCTATTCTAGAAAACTGTAAAGTATTCTAAATAGGAGGCGCAGGCATGTATTGCTTACCCTCAGAGAATGGTCAAAGGCGCCTAGCCTTGTAAGCGATTGCATATACCCGAGAAATTTGACCGGTGGTTGCTAAGACCGAGTGGCCGAGAGGTACAGGCATCAGCCGCGAAAGCTGAGTACGTGGGTTCGATCCCCACCTCGGACATAGGTGATCTTGGTCGTTTTTCTTTGGTATATGACATCTAATATTTATAATTTATATAGTATTAAGTAGTGTGACTACTGGAGAAAAATTAAAAGTACAAATCGAAATATTTAGTTAATAAATAATTTGATTTGTAGTTTCGCAATATATTCAATAGATGGCAGCACCAGTTCTCTCTAGCTATTCTAGAAAACTGTAAAGTATTCTAAATAGGAGGCGCAGGCATGTATTGCTTACCCTCAGAGAATGGTCAAAGGCGCCTAGCCTTGTAAGCGATTGCATATACCCGAGAAATTTGACCGGTGGTTGCTAAGACCGAGTGGCCGAGGGGTACAGGCATCAGCCGCGAAAGCTGAGTACGTGGGTTCGATCCCCACCTCGGACATAGGTGATCTTGGTCGTTTTTCTTTGGTATATGACATCTAATATTTATAATTTATATAGTATTAAGTAGTGTGACTACTGGAGAAAAATTAAAAGTACAAATCGAAATATTTAGTTAATAAATAATTTGATTTGTAGTTTCGCAATATATTCAATAGAGGGCAGCACCAGTTCTCTCTAGCTATTCTAGAAAACTGTAAAGTATTCTAAATAGGAGGTGCAGGCATGTATTGCTTACCCTCAGAGAATGGTCAAAGGCGCCTAGCCTTGTAAGCGATGAAATGAAATGAAATGAAATGAAATGAAATGAAATTTATTAACGTATGTGGAGATTGGGTTACATTTGCAGTTACAGTTGCTATATTTTAAAAGAATCACCAATTTCTACCTTTTCAGGCGTACATACGTATAACATGCTACGCGACTAATAATTCACATTGTTATTTACAAAATATTATCTATTATTATATTATACAATGGCAATTTAATCTAGAAGGATATGTCAATATAAACAAATAATACCCGATTGCATATACCCGAGAAATTTGACCGGTGGTTGCTAAGACCGAGTGGCCGAGGGGTACAGGCATCAGCCGCGAAAGCTGAGTACGTGGGTTCGATCCCCACCTCGGACATAGGTGATCTTGGTCGTTTTTCTTTGGTATATGACATCTAATATTTATAATTTATAACACACTTACATTAGTTAAATCCTTTTAGTTTATTACAGCATCATTAATTTAAGGATACAATAATGTTATGATAACGGAGAAAATTTTTTGACCTTTATCATAAAATGTCGAACAAAATAAATTTTATTTACGGGCAGACTACAGTTTTTTTTAATTCGCCGCTTTGAAAGTGCCTTAATTCTTTGCCAACGGTAATTTTTAGGGTTCCGTAGCCAAAATGGCAAAAACGGAACCCTTATAGATTCGTCATGTCCGTCTGTCCGTCTGTCCGTCTGTCCGTCTGTCACAGCCAATTTACTCGGAAACTATAAATGCTACAGTAACGAAATTTGGTAAGGATATGTGTTGTATGAACCGCTACAGGAATGTGATACTAAATTGTAAAAAAAACCTTTGGGGTGGGGGCCCTCCATACATGTAACTGAGGGATAGAATTTTTTTTTTAGTTGTACATAAGCGTGTGGGGTATTAATAGAAAGGTTTTTGAAAATGATATGAAGGTTTATACATCACATTTTTATTTAAGCAAGTCGTTTTCGAGATATCAGGTCTCAAAGTCTGAAAAATGTGTCCCCCCCCCTCTATTTTTTAAACTACGCGATATAAAATTCTGAAAAAAATATATTTTATGCACATTAATAAACTCTATCAACGATTTTTGGTTTGATAAAATTATCTCCTATAGTTTTTGAGGTAGGTTGATTTAACTGTATTTTTTTAATAATAAATTGATAATGGTACGGAACCCTTTGCGCGCGAGTCCGACTCGCACTTGGCCGGTTTTTTATTTATAGATTTTAAGTATACTCTATCCATCCAGCTTGTCAGTTGAAAAAGGCGATAAAATTAAGTGGGATGGGAAGGGTTGGCTGTCCTTAGAAAATTTTAATTTGCCTCCTTTTTCTATATAATTATATTATTTTTTCAAGCCAACAGGAACCGGAAAAATATATAATATCTAACGATGATATCAATAATGGAATACGAAGTTACTCACCCGAGTTACAATTAACGACTGAATGAATGCAAATAAACTAGAATTGGAATTATTTTATCAAAGACGTGACCCCGCGTGACCTCACGACACTTCGTGAAAATTTACATCCTTTCAAACATTCGGAAGTGTTGATTACTCCATTCATAACACCTAGTAATATAATAAAACATATTATTTTGCCCTTTTTATAGATCACGAAAATGTAAAATAACATTGTAAACATATAAACATCATTTCCAATTAAATACTAACATTACTCTGCTACTTGAACTTGGGATATCTTCGTGCATCTTTACAAACTTATCCGTTCACTTTCAAAACTCAAAGCTGTCTTATTTCAATCTTGGAGCTTGGCAATAAAGTTTACATTGAAGTAAACTTTTGAAGATGTTAGAAGAAGCAGCTGCATAGTTAATGTTGTTAAAATTCGTGAGCACGTTTTTTTAGCCGACTTTTGAAGATGTATATAAACCAAATGTGGTGCGTTTGGTGGCATCAGTATTAGGGATTCGCTCATTGGAGCTGGTTTGGGAGTTAGTTCGGGCACAGAAGATGAATTTGGTAATATATTTGCGGAAGCTGTGATCATTTGACAAGTGTTTTTTTTTAAGTTGAAACAATGGCATCCAGGGATTTGTGCCGTCGGCCTTGCTAAATTGGATTAGCGGATTTTTTTAAATAATGGTGGCTAATTATTTAATAGACATGTGACACGTAAAATTACGAATAGTGAATATCTGCACGGGAACAGTGATTTTGAAAGTTAATCTTAATTATCTGTCATGTCAAAAACATAAAAATTTTATGCAGTGGCAAAATTGAGTAAAGTGCCTACCAAGAAATATTAAAGATCAATTCATATATGAAACAAGTTGCAATTGAATTAAATTGAATTTCACAAAACACAAGACAAAAACATAATATTATGTAAATACTTATTAAACTTGTAAAATTAAAAAAAAATTCAAAACTAAATTCTCTCATAGGTATCTGACTAAAATGGTCAAAATATAATAAAACCAAAAGAACGCAACGAACTACTTTTTAATAAATGTAATACAGTCAAAGAACATAACTTAAAATAGGTAAAAAGGGGTCAAATGTGTTTCTAGAATAAAGTCCGCAGCTTCTATAACCTAATTTGAAAAAAAAATCGATGTTATCTCAAAATGTCGTAGACACTTTTAAGATTACTTCTACATGCTTAATTTAAGAAAAAGGTTTATTCGAAACCATGGCAAAATGTTCGATACAAACTTTGACTTCATCTTGCCTTTTTCCATTAAAGTATTTTTTTTGTTTATAATAGTACAATTAACCAATTTTAATATTGAATTCCTATGTCATTCGCGAATAATTAGTAAAATTACATTAAAGTGACGCTATAAATAAAACTTTAAAAAAAAATCTTACCTGTGAATTGTAATTTTGACTTCATTATAGAGTTCCTTAAGTTTCCAATTCGCTGAGTGTACATTCAAAAGGACGATGATAAAATAATAAACTATAGTCTGGCAAACTAATTTGTCAGCAGAAAGTGGCGGCTAATAAAAAAGTAGCTACCCATACGAAATTTGGATTTTGCGCCTTTTTTTTGACACATAGCTATTGGTTGGTCAAG
Organism: Thaumatotibia leucotreta; assembly: GCA_025490895.1. Lineage (NCBI taxonomy): Eukaryota > Metazoa > Arthropoda > Insecta > Lepidoptera > Tortricidae > Thaumatotibia > Thaumatotibia leucotreta. Next base: position 9,175 of record JALPQI010015492.1, read on the forward strand.
TATACAATACTCTCAGAGGCATACAAAGTGAAATATTAATGGTTGTTCTCCGTTAATAGGGGTTTGTTTAGTATCGTTTTCAATTAGGTAAAAGAGAAAAAAAATCTATGGGGCAGGTCTTTCAAATTAGCCGGCGCTCCATAGAAGATTATTAAAAAAATCTTCCGAATTTTTCCTTACCGGAACACGATACTCATATTCATATTCATTTATTCATGCTATCATAACTTCATATAAAATACATGTCAGATATGATACCCTGTAAGGGGCAAATAATTATAACCTTAAAACTAGTCTTAACTACTAACTTATCCTAAGTACAAAATTTACAGAATTATAAATTTACATATAAAAACAAAAAAAAATCTTTTAAATTATAATAACATTTATCAATTGATTTCTGTTTTAATTGTCTTAAAAATAATAAAGTATTCTTTTCGCCTTTTAAATCATCATTTAATTTATTATATATTTTTATGGTCATGCCGTGTGGATACTGAAGCCCTAAAGCGGAGAACAACCATGAAAATTTCACCTTGTATATTAAATTTCTTCTCTCCAGTTAATAGTAGCCGCGTTGGCAGCGGTCTGCGGCGCAGCCAAGCTGGACCGCACCTACCTGCCCCCCGCCTCGGCCAGGACTGCTGGGGGGAGCCCTGGAGCCCTACAGGCTCCTAACTCCTTGTCACAGAACGCGGCCCCTAAAGGGAGCTACACCAATGACTTCCAAGGAGTCGTCGTGGACGCCGCTTTAGCAGGTTTGGTCAATACTGTTCGTAGTTATTGTTCTTAGATCAGAATCTCTGGAAGCCTTGAGCTCAGGATATGTCTTCCTATCAGGTGCAGATCCAGGATTTCGTTGAGGGGGGAGGTATGATAGTATCATAGGTGATACGGTTGTATTTTATCCTTAAAACAGCACCTAGGCATACATAAGTCCAGTGTGAGGGGGGGGGGGGGGGAGGGTTCATACTGTTTTTAGACCAGAAACTCTGAAAGTCCTGGGGGGCTGCCACGATCAGTTTACGTTCAAACAGAATCGCGATGTGTCAGGTCCATAAAATAACTCTCAAAAATCGACAAGCCAACCTGAACTGAATCGCATTTAAGAGATAAAGGTAGCCCCCCTTGAGCTCAGAATATGTCTTCCCATAGAACTTCATTCGAATAACTTCCAAGGTGAGTGGTTGACGTTGCTCGAGTAGCTAAGACTAGTTCAGTAAATCTGCTACCATAGTTAGAAGTAAGGTCATCACTACTCCCGTTGCCGAGGGCTACGACTACTAGAGGGAGCCCTAGAGCCCTACAGACTCCTAACTCCTTGTCATAGAACGCAGTTCCTAAAGGGGCTACACCAATGACCTCCAAGGAGCCGTTGTGGACGCCTCTCTAGCAGATTCGTGTTCAGTCAGGGCCTGACCAGCTGGGTGAGCCAGGGTCTATCAGACAGACACAGACAGTAGTCATATCGTTGCTTTTACTGCCCTGCCTACGAAACTGGACGGTCCGGGGTCGAATCCCGGCAAGGGATGGGGCGAGGGGGGTTTGTGTATTTATCACAAATATTTGTTCCTTGGTCATGGCTGTCTATGTATTACTGGCTGTCATATTACTTGTGTATATATCGTCGCCTGGTACATACATCACACGTCTTAATTGAGCTAACCGTGGGACTAGGTCGATTTGCGTAAGATGTCCCAAGACATTTATATTTATATTTTAGATCAATACCGCTAAAAGCACTGGAGCTCAACATATACCCCGAACTCCCTCATATAGCATCTTCCTCCAATAACGTCTAAAGTTGACACTGCCCTCGTAGGTTTGTTAAAAAACTCTGCTACTATATCTGCAGTTAGATGCTGATGGCTAGGAGTGCTGAAAGCAGCCGCAGATCCCTAAAGACTCGTAGCTCCACACAGAACAAGTCTTCTGAAAATGAAACAGCACCTATAATTTACAGGGCGTAGTTTTTGACTCTGTTTCGACGAGTTTGTTATTCCGTTCCTAGCACCGAAAAACTTCATTCCCAGTTATTAGATCAGGCTTGATGATAAACTTCCCCAATCAAACTATTCATCAGTAATATTATTTGCACTAAAATTATAGTTCACGCGGGTTACTCACGTTTTTAAGTCGAAAAATGGTCTTGTGGTTATTCACGAAGGCTGGTTTCCGTCGCGCAGCCATGGCGATTGGCTTTTGAAAAAGCTCCTCATATGTCGAGGATTTTTCGACTTAAAATGTGAATAGCCCGCGTGAAGTATAATTTTAGTATTAAATCAGCGTCACGAGACTTTTGTGTTTATAATTATTATTTGCATCAAATTAACCCCTTATTCATTAATCAAGCTCAAATTTAAAACAAAACTATTTTTCAATCCACTAAATCTCTTAAATTTTAGGAACCCGAGGCGCTTCAGGATCTGAAGAAACTGGTCTCGGCGCTCCCCGCAACTCTTACGGCTCCACCGCTTCCAAAGTAGGAGACGCTGCTTTTCGCGGCGCCCAAGCTGGGTTCCGGTTCCCTCAGGGCTTCGGCCCTGCCCCCCAGTTCGGTCCCCAAGATCCTGATCAGTTTGAGCCAAGGGAGACTGGACAATCTGGATCTCAAATAGATTCGAACCCTGAGCGCCCTCAAGCTGCCCAAGAACGTGCTGCCAACACTTTGAGGTTTGACAGTGAAGTCGGAGCAGAAACCTTCAACTTCGCTTTCGAAACTGATAACGGAATCTCAGCTGAGGAAACCGGAACAGCTACCAATGGTGTACAAGCGCAGGGTGGATATTCCTACACTGGTGATGATGGAAAGGTGTACACAGTGACGTATACGGCTGATGAGGGAGGGTATCAGCCTAGGGGTGACCATTTACCGACCCCGCCACCCATTCCGGAGGAGATCCTGAAATCTTTGGAGCAGAATGCTAGGGATGAAGCTAATGGCGTCGTTGATGATGGTGAGTTGCATTATTTTATTGAATAAAAAAAACACTGACATAATTTAACAAGTCTGAGCAAATAATTCATTAAGGCTGCTATTAGGATGTGAATCCCCGGGAATTGCAATAGTTCATAGGCAAATAGGTATTATTTATTTGCCATCGTTGTGGTATAAAATAAACTTAATACAGCAGAATAAAAAAAAAAAAACAATTATGGCTGGACTTTCCATAGGTAGCATTTGATAATTTCCAAAATCTAAATTGGAAACTTCTTGCCCAATATAATAAGTGGGTAAGCACTTTCATATGAAGTATCGTGGTATGCATGCTGTAGTCATTCTTTAGATGTGTGCAAAATAAATAAATAACCTAATATGATTATATTGATAATTGAACAAAAGACATGTTGAAAACCAGACCTGTCACTCGTGAACGTCACAATCAATTTTGATTTAATTAGAAGCACTCTGACCGTAGGCTAAACTAGAGTTTGTTCAGTAAATGATGGCATACGAGTTGTATTGGTGTGCTTTGCAGCCAGATGCCATTCCGCACAGTCTATTACGCGATGAGTCTTAATTTATTCATGAAGTACCGTTCAACCTTCAAATTGCATTCCGATGCTGTCAATTATAATTACGCGTATGTATGGGATGGTCAAAGATTTACAGTAATAGCATCCAAAATGAATATCGCTCAAATGAGTGTACCCAAAACGAAACTATAAGAGTAGTTTTTTTTTTACGAAGGTTCGAAATTAAGTACAGCCTATAACGTAAACGAAATACCTCATAACTTGTGTGTACATTTACGTCATTTACCGTTAACATATCGCTTTTTCAATTAATTTGGCTATTATGTTTTATTTAGATTACTCACTCGGTGTGTAATATTAAAAAAATATTCAGGTTATTTCTAAAAACGGGTTTTGAATAAAATGGTTCTAGGAGAATTTACTCATTAAATATGTGGTTCAGAGTACTTTTATTACTCGGTATTTTAAAAATAACAACCGCATGACTATGTATACTATACTGTATTATGTGTTAATATATTTTTTAACAAAATAATATAACTAAATGTACATCTTATACCCATGCATTATGTTAAAACATGTATACACATTTATGAACTCGAGTTTACATAAGCCGGAATGTTATTTCTTGTCTTCACTGTTCAACAATCTTTAGATGGGTTTAGCTTAAAAAATATATAACATAATAAATGAGTAACATGTAACTGATGTAACATTCATTTTTACTTTTCAAAAATACAAAACTGTCAAACGGCACCGGCACTATTAGAAATTAGCAATAGTGCGTCAATATATCAATAGCAATTATGAATATGAATACCTTTTGCAAATTCAATTTTCACTTCCTAAACAATGATAAAAATCCGCTACAAACAAGTAACCACTCAATTCATTATCGCCTTAAAATATCACTGTTAAAATCCGTAACGGGACAGCTAAGCATTATACTATTGTGCCGTGATAAATGTATATGCCGACTGATATATCGTCAACAGCTTGACAAATGGCTAACAACTTTCATTTTTTATTTACAGGCTTGTACGATGCTCAGAAGTACAATGCGGGAAGCGATTACGCGGAAAGTGACAGCACTAATGGTAAACAGAATGGCGGGCCATCAGCTAATACTGGGAATACCGACGTCGATGCAAGCGGCACGTTCATTAATCAGAACATTCAGAACCAGCCTTTCAACCCCAATAACAGAGGCAGTGACAAACCTGTGACTCAGTTCAGCGGCGTTCAAACTAACGCTAATAGATTTGGATCAAGAAACGACTACCTACCTCCCTTCCAAAACCAAAGGCAACAAGCTAACGCAGTCAATTCAGATACTGATTCATCGTCTTCTTTCCAACAAGAATCTACTGATGGATCTGGTGATGTACATTCCCAAACTCAACAGCAACAGCCTACCTCTCAAACTTTTGGCTCACGACCTACCTCTAATAATCAGTTCAACGGCTTCAAGCAATCCAATGGAAATCAGTTTAACCAAAACGGAAACCGCTTCCCATTGCAAACTAAGCAGCAATTCGGTTCTGCATCAAATGGTGCTCTCCAAAACAGCCGAAACCAATTCTCGGCCCAAGCATCAGCTTCTTTCAATTCCCAGCATGCAACATCTGTTCCCGATACTGAGCTTACTACACCTTTTGAAACAAATCCTCAAGATGCCCAGTCAGCTCAATCTTCTGCACCTTCTACAAATACCTTTGGCCTTAATAATCAGCCTAGTGCGTCACATAACTCACATCTGCAGACTTCCCAGGCTCCCGTTCAGCCGACTATTCCTTCGTTCCCTCAGTCTCGACCTCAGAGCTCTAACAATAGACCATCTGCTGGTAACAGGAATACACAGACAGCATTCCCCACTCAAGCACCTCATCAGCAGGAACAATTCACGCAACAAGCTTTTGGCAGCAAGCGCCCCCAATTCTCTCAACCTCAGTTCTCCCAAAACGCTGATAACCAGTTCTCTCCCAGCACTCAGAGACCTCAATTCGCACAACAGGCTACAGCTCAGGACGATTCTTATTACTACAATCAGCCTTCTAGAGCTTTTAATACGCCCCAGTCTCAAAGCTCCAGGTTTCCAAGTGCGTCGTCTAATCAGTTTGATAGAGTAACGCAGCGACCGTTCTCTTCCCAAACGACCCAAGAAGAAGAAAACTATCCCTCGACTGCTTTCCCATCCCAAAATGGTCAGCACAGCACTAGTGGTCAGATCAATAGTTTCGGACATCCCGTTCAGGGTCAGCGCCAAGGACCATCTAGACGTCCTTCATTCCCCACCCAATCGGCTCCATCGGACAACCAGTTCCAGAGTAACGCTTTTGCTTCAGTTACCAATGGAGTCACACAAGCGTCTGCATCCTCTTTCGTTGCTCCTACGTCAGTTCCTAATTTCAACGGTCAGCATTCAAGCCAAACCAGGCAACAATTCCAACAAACATCCTTCCAATCAAGCCGTCCGTCTTCACCTGAGCCCAGTAAGCCATCTTTCGGTGCCCAAACCACAGCCCAAGTACAGACCACTGGAGCTCAATCGAGTCAATTCGAAAAACAAAACTTTGAAGCAGCTAAGCCTTTGAGCCAGCAGCCATTGCAAGACGTGAAACAAGTGAAACTCGACGATGACACCAAACCAGATGCGCCTGTAACTAACTTGCAGTACACTGGCGAGGTTTACGAATACACCAAACCAGCGGAGATGCTGCCGCCCCCTGAAGATGGCTTCGGTCAGTTCGGAACTAAAATGCCCAGCGCTCAGAAGCCAGCGCAACCACGACCCCAGTTTGGACAATCTACCTCAGCTCAGGCTAACACTCAAACTTTTGCTCCCCAACCTACCCAGTTCACTCAAACTGGTCAACAAACTAACCAATTTGGAACCCGACCTCAATTCGGACAATCTACTGCTTCAGCCCAGGCGACATCTAAACCGTTTGCCTCTCAAACTCAGTTCAACCAAGGCTCTAAGGCATCACAGAGCAATCAATTCGGATCTCGACCTCAGTTCGGCCAGTCCACCACATCATCTCAACAAACTACATCTGATTCATTTGCTCCTCAACCTACTCAAAATAGCCAATTCGGATCCCGTCCCCAATTTGGTCAGGCGACACAGTCCCAACAATCTACATCTGATTCATTTTCTCCTCAACCTACTCAAAATAGCCAATTCGGATCCCGTCCCCAATTTGGTCAGGCAACACAGTCCCAACAATCTACATTCGGTTCAAAACCTCAATTCGGTCAAGCTACCCAAACTCAGGAGCAATCTACGGATAAAATTGATGCCAAACCAACGAGACCACAGTTCAACCAGCAAGCTGAACAGCATAGCCAGTTCAACAGCCAGCGTAGACCCAACTCTCAATCTCCAGGTGCCGCTGAAACTCCCAAACCCTTCAGTCAAAACGGAAACAAATGCTGTCAGGGCTCGTTTGGTCAGCAGACCAGCTTTGGAGGCAGGCCTAGTCAGGGAGACAGCTCGATTGCCTCAAGCTTCCAGAGCAATGCTGCCTTCAATCCAGCTCAGAGTCAATCTGTCGCCGGTAAGGGAGAAGTTTTTGGGGGACCCAGGGCGCCACCTAGCTTCGACGAAACGGGTTACCATTATTAAGTTAGAATAAGTGCCATAGAACTACGCGCTCTAGTTTTATACGTTGTCGTATGGATTTAAATCCCCTTGTGATATGTGAACCATTTTTAAACCAAACGGCATTGGAATCGAAACCGGATTATTGTGATACAATTGGGTGGAAGTGTCAGTTATATGGTTGAAAGTAAATTATATCTTAGATATGTATATTATAGATAACCTTACGTGTTTATGCTGTATATTTTGAATGAAATATACTCTCTAATAAATTATTTTTGTAAATAATAATTTATGGTTTCATTATAAGTAACTCCGGACCACGCTCGTACCTACCGGTTGACGCAGCGTTCAAAGGCCCCCACAAGATGGACCGATGACCGGTGAAGATAGCTGGAATCCATTCGATCCATTGGATGATAAATCCCTTCAGCATTCTCTGGGGGAAGCCTACGTCCAGCAGTGGACGACTTTTAGGCTACGAATGCTCTCTATACGATTAACCTGAATGAGAAGCACCGATAAGGAAATTGGCTAGGTGCCCGATTGTTTGACTTAAACCCCTAAAATTTTGCCAAAGCTGCTTTAGTATTGGGTTAAAGTAAAAAATATCATTTCACTTCGGTATTTTTTCTGAGGTATAAATATGACATCTAATATTTAAATGTACATATGAAGGGTCTACGGAAAGAACATGTCTAGTCAATTCAAATTACAAAAGAAAAAACCACCTTATTTTGAACAGAATAAGGTGTGAATTTGCCCTGATTTTTTTTTAAGCACTGGACATGTTTTTTCCGTGGACCCTTCATATATTACGTAGTACTTAACATTATTACGTAAAATCATATTTGGTAGGGGCATACCACTTTACGGATGCCTTGTTTTCACGATACCAAATAAATAAAAAAAAAACATGGTTTGGTACCTACCATACTTACCACATTAGTTATGTGAAACAACTTGCGTTTTACCTGAATTTATTTTCAACTGACTTCAAAAAAAGGAGGACGTTCTTAATTCGACTGTTTTTTTTTTTCAAATAGAACTACGTGCCTGAGTAACTTAAATGTTAAAAATCAACAATCCTTAATAAATGAATGTTCAGTGACACTTCAATCCCGTAGTCGGCTCTTACGACACCCACAGTAAAAGTTCGAGTGGTGACAAATGTATGCTTACTGCCGTCACCACGCTTAATCACACATCATCAGCCTATGATAGTCCACTGCTGGACGTAGGCATCTCCTATTAACTATGCGTATAGTATAGACGCATTAGGAGGGAAATACCCATAATCGCCACGCTGGGCAAGCGGATTGGCGATCGCAGTAATGTGTCCACTATGATGACGCTGCTGCCCATCATGGGTTATTCCCACCTGTTACCACCAACTTGACACCAGTGGTAACAACTGGGAATTTTTTTCCCACCTGTTACCACTGGGAACAACTGGGAATTAAAATTCACAACTGTTACCACCAAACTGATTGGTGGTAACTACTGGGAAAAATAATTTCCAGTAGTTACCACCAATTAGTTTAGTGGTAAGAGATGGGAATTTGCATTCCCAGTAGTTAACACTTACCACTAAGTTAATATTTAGTCCTATTGCAATAGGATAGGTACCTAGTAGCCATAAATTCTGTTATACAATGGTAACAAATTCCAGAGACTATAATTATTATAAAATGTTATACTACAATACAAATAAAGACGAATGACACTGATTTTTTATTCAAAACAAGAATATTTCAATATTTCATTTTTTTTGTAAGTACCTAAATCCTTGTAGTAGTTATAATAATCTTAAAAAAGGATTGAGATTCGTAATCGGATACATCATGTACTTTCAACCCTATTGACAACATGTCAGAATTCAAATTTGAATAAATCTTTGTCAAAGTCATGCATTTAAGGGTTAAAACAACAAGATGAAAAATGAAAGTTATCCCTTCTAGGAGCCGGTCACCCGTCATCGCTTTTCCTTTTACCTGCCCTTGTGATAATCAAGTCAGTTCACTTACAAGCGTGTAAGAAATAAGTATGGACACATTAAATTCGATGGTTAATAAAATAAGATATTTTATAAATAAAGTAAATTCATAAAATTAGCTCCTTATTAATAACTGGCAAAGTATATATAACTGTATATTCTATTAAAAACAAGCACATTACTAGTAAAGTACTTGGTGGTAACAACTGGGATTTATTTTTCCCAGTAGTTACCACTAAAGTGATTGGTGGTAACTACTGGGAATTCTTTTTCCCAGTAGTTACCACCAAGTATTCTGGTGGTAACAGGTGGGAAAAAAATTCCCATTTGTTACCACTGGTGTCAAGTTGGTGGTAACAGGTGGGAATAACCCCCCATCATCAATCTTTTATCAAATAATGGTCAGTGACACTTCAATCCCTCAGTCGACTCTTACGACACCCGCAGGAGGAGTTGGGGTGGTGACAAATAAATTCTCACTGCCGTCACCACGCTTAATAATTGGTATTAATTTCTCAGTCACCTGTGTATCCCCAAAATATATCCTAGAAATATCTTGATACAACAGATAGACGGGCATGGCGAAACTATAAGCGTTTTTAGTATACCACGGAATTCTAAAAAAACTAAACCAATTAGTTACAAACAAAAATGTATGACAATATAATGTCAATGTCGAACAAAAATACCAAAGTAATATTTAATAGCAAATAAATATAGATAGCCAATATCTTCATTCACGTTTCATCAAGAATGTATTTTATGAGGTCAACACATTCAGGAACATGTCAATTACAATTGATATGATATTTATTTATCATTTTTTTGTAGGTATAGCAAGATATTTTATGTTTTCAACACTTGAATTTGGTTGTGTAGAGAAAAAGAATCTGTATTAAAAAAAACAGAAAGTGGGGCGATAAATATTCTAATTCTTATTAAGATACCTACGTTGCCAAGAAAAGGGTTCAGTATAAAATGTATTCTTTATTTTTATGTACTAATGTAACACTACACACTGTTTATGTAGTATTTCTTCTCAGCATATCAATAATATAAAGGGTGTTACAAAAATAGTGATGCAAGATAGTAAAACATGAATCTATTTTGAACGCCGTGGGAAAGGGGTAAGTACCGACTTTGGGACGCCACATGCGTCGGTACTTTTGCCGCCCCGAACCTTAGTCGCACCAGGCGATCGGCGGCAACTGCTGCTGAGCATGCGGCGTCCTTTCTTCTTTCTTGTTTAGGTGCCATATCCTAACGGATGTCGGCGATCATCATGCGAAAGTTTTCTCTATTCTTTGCTGTTCTTGAAAGAGTGGCAGCGTCAGCAGCACCGGTCCAGTCCCTAATGTTTTGACTCCATGTTGTTCTAGGTCTTCCTCTTCTACCCTCTATTTTTCCTTCTATTGTTTGTTATTATGGCATACTTCTTATTTCTGTAAATATGGCCATGATATTCTATTATCGTGAGAACCAATTCCATTTTCTTGTTCATTCTATTTAGCACCTCTTCATTAGTTACTTTATCCACCCATGATATTTTTAGCACTCTTCGATACAGCCACATTTCGAACGCATTTAGTTTCTCAGTTGAAGACTTACTAAGCGTCCAAGCTTAGCTGCCCCATATGCGCCGTCCTTAAAAAGGCAAAAATATAAAACGCTTTCGGACTACACATTTTGTCCCCTTAGCTATAGAGAGTACAGGTTGCTGGTGCGCAGAAGGTAAGAGCTTTCTTAGGGAACTGGGACGATGCCTGCAAGAAAGGGGCCTTGATCCCCGCTCCGGTTCGTTCCTGGAGCAGAGACTGTCCATTGCGATTCAGCGCGGAAACGCTGCGAGCGTGATCGGCACCTTTGCGTCGGGAACCAATCGGGGCGGTTTGGTTGGGTAGCTCGTTTTAAAGGTTTTTTTTAACTACTTTTACTAAAGGACCAAATACGAAAGCCCAAGAAAAATAAAACTACACTTTCATTGTTGTTCCATAGAAATGGGCTAAAGATATGTTATGTAGGTTGTTGATTTAAACTTTAACGATTATCACTCATATTTTAAACGGGGTTTTAAGTCTGCCTGTGACCACGGGTGTTACGTCATGCCCGAAACGTCAGGATATAATTAAACGTAAGTTTACGCAATTAAGACCCGTTTGTCTTTAAAATATAAGATAGGTTGACCAAAATGTGTGGAAGCGTTGATTTATTTCTTGAGTTTTCGTTTTTGGTCCCATAGTAAAAGTTGTTCAAAAACTTTCATAGATTCAGTTTTATAATCTTGTATCACAATTATGTAACACCTTGTATACTTACCCAATCAAAAAATCATTAAAATAAATGAACCTATGTCTAGACAGAATCTAAATTGAGAGGTTAACTTAAAAAAATCCACATGTTAAACAGTTAGGTGTCGTGTGTGGTTGACCGACCCCGCAGATTATAACAAATGGCCGACATTTATCATACAACTGTTATAATCGGCAGACAAATTGCTTATTTGTATTGTAATATTTGTAATCAATACTCTTGATTTGTTACTTTTATGTCTTTCTGGAAGAAATCTTTATTAGGGTTCCGTAGTAAACTAGGAACACTTATGGTTTCGCCATGTCCGACTTTGTCTGTCTGTCTGCAGCATAGTTCATTGTCAGTGGCGGTTAGTTTAGTACTAGTAGCAATTTGGAACAAAATTATATACCTACTTACAGTACTTACCTATATATTAATCAAACCGACAAAATGTTAGAATAAAATGTAGAAAAAAATATTTTTTCGGGTACCTCCAGACCTCCACTAGTAATAAATTGGGGATGATTGTTTTATTTTGCTGTAAACCTAGTATATACTTATATGTATATTGTATAGTGCGAGGTATCGTTAAATATGTCTTTCAAAAATAATAAAGGTCCCAAAAGTTTGATTTGAATTGCATGGATATTTATTTATTTTAAAAAGAACGTTCATCAATGAAGTTTCTAGAATGCATCGTGCATGTTAGGGCAAAGAACACCGACCAATTACAAACCCTAAAGAATTTAAATTTCGCAATGTCATGATCTGATTAAGGGATTCACTTAAAAGGATCAGTGCTTGATAGTAAACGATGATAGCTTGTAAATAAGTTAACCTCGACATCATTCTGGTACAGTCAGCGTCGAATATTTGTTTCATCAGCATCACATTACCGTAGTTATACCATAAACCAAAGAAATACCGTTATGCAGAAAACGACCAACTTCGATTTTTTGTCAATGCAGTACGCGACCAAACTCAATGTGTTAAAGCTTAAGTCAGATTGTCTAATAATCAAATTGGTCGCCTTCTGCATAGCTATGGTCATATTAGCCTCCGTAGCCTAGTTGGTAGTGAACCTGCCTACGAATGTGAAGGTTCCCGGTTCGATTCCAGGCGAGAGCATTATTTGTGTATTTATTTATCACAAACATTTGTTCCTTGGTCGTGGCTCTCTATGTATTTAAGTATACCTATATCTATCGATCTATTATGTATATCTTCCTGGTACCCAAATCACAAGCCTCAAATTGTTTGAATTGTGCAGTAGCTTTGAACAAAATGAATAAACATTTATTTTGCTTTACCTTTTCTACTCTTCGTGTCATCGACCCAAATACAACATAATTAAGGTACACAGCCAATCTAACGTGTAAACAAACCATGAAATCCCGCAAGATACGTACTTACATCGTTTATAACTGTCATTATATAGAGCTATTACCCTAATGTCTGCCTTTAACCGCAATCGCTCAATAAAATCGAATCGCACCTTGGGGGAATCGTGAGATGTTATTATTTATGACATACCTCCCTTTAGGTATGCTTTCCTAATGTGGCTTGTATGGAAAATGTCAAGTTATCTTTGTAAAATAAAAGTATTTGAACGGATCATATCGCGTATTTTAATTAAATTTAACTTCATCCCGACTTTTCGAACACTTTACAGCGCTAACAATACAATCATACAAAGGAAGGGATTTCTCTGGTCAGAGGTGTAGGGATAAAACCGGCGTAGATTATTTATAAATTCTTGTTACTTGTCTTTATTTTGAAAATACTTGTAAGTAATGAATAACTTAATTTGCAAATTTAGTATGTACATACGCCCTTTTTTATGGTCTGTGGTTTAGTATATTTTCTTTGTGGGTTAGTTTTGTACTTATCTTCTTATTTTGATGGAGGTAATAAGTAGATCTATCAAATCTCCTACATGGTCATCCGTAGACCACGAACCCTGTACAGTGTTCTAAACATCGTGACGTAATTAAAAAATATACGCTATATAATACGATAAATAGTTTTTCTCAAAGATGCAATGAAATAAACAAAAAAACATCAAAGTTTTTTTTAGGGTTTCGTAGCCAAAATGGCAAAAACGGAACCCTTATAGTTTCGCCATGTCCGTCTGTCCGCTGCATGCGTAGCTCAGTGGCAGTACTAGAAATCTGCAATTTGGTACAGGTATACATATTAATCATGCCAACAAAGTAGTAGGTACAAGAAAAGCTTTTTCTAAAGTCAGTATTTTCGGAGATAATCGCTTCAAAAGAAAAAAAAATTGTGCCCCCCCCCCTCTAACTTTTGATCGGAAGGTCCAAAAAATATGAAAAAAATGATGGGTACTCATCGAGGTAACCGAAGAAAATATTACCATTGTAGTTTATTATTTTCAGCCTTCGTAGTCTGGCTGATAGTGACCCTGATTATGAAGCTGGTGCTTTCTGGGCTCGATTCCGGCGAGGGCATTTGTGGGACTTTTGCAGAAATGTGTATAGTTCTGGAATTATTATTTGACCGACTCTTATCTTACATACGACCTTTTGTTTTGCATCATTAATAATAGAAAAGTGCTAGACTGCTGATTGTCTTTGTCTAGTAAGTGTTAACGCAAAACAAAAGGTCGTAAGTAAGATAACAGTCGGTCAAATAATATTTCCCGAACTATACTTGTAATTTTTTACCCGATCATGTCGTGTGCTGTGTACTGCTTTACTAAGAAATTTGCATACTTTTCAGTTATGAAAAAAAAAACAAGTAATTATGTCTCAAATGTCTCAAAAATTGTATACGTAAATTGAGATTTCTCAGTTAAGTTACTCCCATATTTACTAAACGTATGAAAAAATCTGTAACGGATTTGTGAAAATGTTTTATCAGTTTCGTTTCGTTACATTTTGTTACATACTTTTTTGTTTCATAGCTGAAATGTACGCACGATTCCGAGTAAAATAAATGGTGTATTGACACGCCATGATCACATAAAAAAATTAAAAGGTATAATTCAGAAAATATTATTTGACCGACTCTTATCTCACTTACGACTATATGTTTTGCGTCATTAACAATAGAAGAGTGTTCGACTGCTGATTGTCTAGTAAGTGCAAATGCAAACGCCAAACTAAAGGTTGTAAGTAAGATAACAATCGGTCAAATAATATTTCTCGAACTTTACACATTTTCTGCAAATTACCCTTGTACATATTTACATATTTAGTACATATTTTCCTGAATATGAATTATCACATGAAAATTTCCAATAACATTACGAAATTTTGAGAATTTTGTGCGAATATACATTGCTAACTCTGACCTGACCTATGCAGAAACTTCGAATATATATTTCAAACCTAAATTAGATAACTAAACTACATGATTAAAATGATAGCCTCATAAACTGGATCTAATATCTTTGGTCCATTCATCTCTTTCAATTAGCACGTACTTAATATTCATTGCGGACAGAGTATATTTCAATTATTACATTTATTTGTTAAGTTTAATAAAGCAAAGTGCAGTATTTTGTATAAAAAAATAGGTACACATAGGTGTTTATTGTAGTAGCTGTATTTTTTTACACAGAATCTGTGTGATACGGATAATGACTATATAATAATTAATAGTACATTTTTACTGAGGCCGGGAAGTGACTGATTGCCGTACAGAACTTATATTTAATAAAATAGGAAAGATCCTATGGATTAATAAATCTACGTAATTGTATAGGTATAAATTGTACAGATTTGAAAATAAATATGGTAAAATGGAAAGATCTTAACCCTTAAATGCATAGTGATGTATATGTATATGCATCATGTACTTTCAACCCTATTGACAACATGTCAGAATTCAAATTAGAATAAATCTTTGTCAAGGTCATGCATTTAAGGGTTAAAAGAGTGATTTGGCATACACACGAGACGTCACTTTTGTCTATTTCATTTACATTTCATTTAGCGATAATTTTGATACTTCGAAAAAAGACGTTGATTTGACTTGACATTCATCATGCCTATTAATATCACATCGCAAACTTAACAATTAATTAATAAGGAAGCCATATAAATCGTCAATGACCTACAACTATCAACTTATGTAAATACTCGTTCAAGTACCCAAATTTCTCACGATTTAAACATCAAATTAATAGCGAGTACTAATAAAATTGACTACTGGAAATTCGCAAATAGCATAAATATTGTTCGTTATGTGAAGGCACGTGATATGTATGGACGTGCCTAACTACCAGGTGCCTTTCTGACCTTCGTATCTCTAATATCGTCATTGATAAATGCAGCAATGAATAAATTAAATCTATTACAGAGCTAGTAATTGGGAGTTGAAAAATATTTGCAATTAAAACATTAATGGGGTCTAGTTCAATGAGAGTATTTTTTAGGATTTCGTAGCAAACATGGCAAAAACTGAACCCTTATAGTTTCGCCATGTCCGTCTGTCCGCAGCATAGCTCAGTGGCCGTTAATACTAGAAATCTGCAATTTGGTACAGGTATACATATTAATCATGCCAACAAAGTGGTACAATAAAACGAAGAAAAAAAAATTGTTTTCGTGTACCTCCCTACTGGTGAAGTGGGGATGTTTTTTTTTATTTGCTGTTCCTATAGTGTGGGGTATCATTAAATAGGTCTCTTAAAAGAATAAGGGTCTAAAAATAAAGTTTTTTTCTAAAGTCAATATTTTCGTAGATAATCGCTCCAGAAGAAAAAAATGTCCCCCCCCTCTAACTTTTGATCCGTAGGTCCAAAAAATAAAAAAAAACATGAATGGCTTATAGAATACTTTGAAATAAAACTATTTCGAATATAATCGGCCCAGCCGTTTTTGAATAACTACGGAACCCTACACTGAGCATGGCCCGACATGTTCTTGGCCGGTTTTTATTTTATTAATAATGAAGACGGATGTGCCAAACTTAAGCCAAGGTTATTATAATATATTATGTTTAAGTCAAGTACAAAAATATGTATCGAAAGAATCTTCTATAAAATACACAGTGTACCTATAGGCGTTATATACGTTCGATAAAAAAAAACTATTTGATTGAAAATATCAGATTCGAAAGAAAAATCACGAGAGAGACGATTATGTATGGAAATGGTCATGTGAATTTCCTTCTGTCATTCTTATACATTTATCACTTATCGTAAACGATTGACATCTTGGCAGGGCCTGCAGGTAAAGTAAATAATGTATACCTATCGTCACAACTTAAAAAAAAACTCGTATATGTAAGTTTAGCAGATTGGTATGTCAGTATGTCACCGCGAAAAAGATTTCCATCTTTTACTAACTATATTGTATAAAAGAGGGATGGATAGTTTATCTCGCAGCGATATATTGTCGCACTAATCATGTGCAAAGCTTTCCGATACAATAAGCTACAGGTGCATTCAGACCAAACGAGCATTCGCTATTCTGTCCCCCACTCGACGAAATCAACGAATCACGTTTTGTGTAACGATCGAATTTCGTAGAGTAGGGGGTTAGAATAGCGAATGCTCGTTTGGTCTGAATGCACCTTAAGAGAAAAATGTCGTAAAGTATGTCCATCACATGTAGACATACTGCGTTTCTGCTTTGAATAGCAGTATAAGATATGCGATTTTTGCCACGTAAAAATGTGGCAAACGGCAAAAACGATTAACTGGGCTTCTTGGTTCTCCACGGTCAGCAGGCGCTTAATATTTACAAGCGTGAATCTGAAGTTGTTAAAATAACATTGTTAAGGTGGATTTAGATCAAACGAGTGAATGCTCTCTATACTCTACGAAATTGGTTCATTACTCAAAACGTGATTCGTCGAAATTCGTTGATTTCGTAGAGTGGGGGATAGAATGAGCGAATACTCGTTTGGTCTAAATGCACCTGTAGGTTTCACCTGACGCCATGCCATTTCAGTCTTCGATGCTAACCATAAATAAACCGAAGTTTGTTCATTAATTAGCAGTAGAGGCAATTATTGCCAACTAAAATTGCTCAGCGTCGTAAATATTAACCCATTGATATTAGCTTTATCAGTAGGCGTATTATTTAGAATGTGACGAGAACAATTGGCTATGTAAATTTGTCTGAAGGTAAAAATATTATATTTTACTCTGATAGCCGCCGTCTTAAGGTTCAAGAAAATACGGCTCTTTTATTTTTACGTCTTATAATTGGTTAACAATTTTTTTTTAAGCGAGCGAGATGACATTTGTGCAGTTTTATGGATGAACAGAGCCCAGTGCTTTCGCCCGCCATCAGTACAATGAAATAGAAAAAAAATGTGTCAACGTTTATTTAATGTCACTCGTGTCATTCTCTTTTTTTTTCTACTAAATAGCTTTCGTAGGGTCGACCATTAATTAAGCACAAATATCGCATCTGTCCCTGTTACACTAGTTACCTACGCCATAATAAGAGTGAATAAGACGGATTTTTTATGTTAGAGGCAGGCCATCTAACGTCGATTGGTTGACCGCTGCGGTCACTTTCGTAAATGCCCTGCGGATCAAAGATGAACAATAACAAAGGCGAACTATTAACCTATTAATGTGGTACAAATTATAGTAAGATAGCTTATTTTGTAATAGGCGTTTTTTTGTATAAGCAAATTTTCATTTTTAGGTCGACGACATTCGTAAGATTGCAGGACACTTCTGGGTTAGATTGACTCAGGACCGAGATGAGTGGCGTACTAGAAGAGAGGCCTATGCTCAGCAGTGGGCGATAAATGGCTGAAATGATGATGATGATGAATTTTCATGCCACGTGATGAAGGCAGTTTTGGGGGTAAGATAGCCGGTGTAATTACTGGCATAGAGGCAATCCATCTAACTCCTCAGGGTAGGCAGCGCATAGGCGATTTTTTGGTCACTATGTCCATGGGCCTCAGTACCTGCTTTCCATCAGGTGGGCGGAGAGCTCAGTTGTCTACCTTCGTAACATAAAAAGTAAGAATAGGGTTGCAAAAAAACGGTTTTTTTCTGGCTTGATAAAAAACAAAAAAAAAACCGTGAAAAAAAACCGTTTTTTTAATGTGTTTTTTTTTTTAAGTTTGAAATCTCAAAATTTGCAAGGCAATTACTTTTTTTACAGTTTTTTTAAACTTTATGTTGACTAGTAAACGAATATTATTTAACAACTTTGATTTAAGGTTTATAAAACTAACATTTAACGAAATCCGTATTAGGTAGTTAACGTACCACGTACCTACCAAGTCCCAATATTTTTTTTTGCTTTTTTGCTGAATAATATAGTTACAAACTTACATAACACAGACATACTTACTTTAATATTCTCAGTTACACGTGAAATCATGAAAAACCGTTTCTTTTAGTATTATTTTAACACCTGAAAAAATACCATTTTTCACGCAAAAAAGGCACAATGGTTGTCGAGTTGCGGAAAAAGCCAAGGATAACTAGTTAGTTATCCTAACTAAAACCATTTTTAGATAAAAACCATGGTGCTTGGTTTTTTTCATATAAAGAATTCCAATAAATAAAGAATTCCATAGAGAAATCCGTGCAATGTATCCGTGCGGTGACGGAGTAAGAATACAAAAATCACCGCCCCTCTCTTCCTGTGGGTGTCGTAGGAGTCGACTAAGGGAAATACTGAGTAGCCAGCTTCTCAGCCGGTGGTAGGGTATTTTTACTAGTACCCGCCTGGTTGGCTACCACCGTACATTCGGTGTAAACGCCCGTGAAATGACTTACCTTCGTGTTTGCCGTGTTTCGGGGTCAGCCGGTGTATTTACCAGCATCTAGCGGGCCAGCAAGGCGGTGGCAACTAACAGGTTACTGATTGTCTCCTGTTCGTTGCCGCCGCGATTTGGGCTCTACTTTTCACTTACGATCAGGTGGAGTGGAGCCACTTTGTTGTGCCAACGTTATTTTTATTGGGTCGGCAACGCGCATGTGATACCCTGAGGTTGCAGGCGCCCATAGGCTACGGTGACTGCTTTCCATCAGGCGGGCCGTATGCTTGTTTGCCACCGACGTGGTATAAAAAAAAAAAAAAAAAAAGAAAAAAACAAATGTTTTTTTTCAAATTTTTGAACTTACAACCCTACTTAAAAAAAAATATTCATAGTCCATACGATCGCTCCAATATTTTAGTGCGAGCGTGATAAACTGCGAGTAAGCGCTAGCGCAACATTTATTTGCCAATTCATGATATGGCTAAGGTTTTTGGTTGTTGCGCCAAGTCGCGAGGCGTGAACGCGTGCGCAGTGCTTGATAATGGAGACCTAGGCTCTCTGAAACATGTCGCGCGTAGTGATTAAATACACGTGAGGTTAACCATTTAATTATATTTATAGTTTTGTCTGACGAAAGTTGAAATTAAATTAAATCACGTACTGCTATCCGGGGTTGATCTTAAGGAACTTTCCCTTGATTTTAAGGAGATCGGTATCGATAGCGGCCGTGTGGTGACGGCAGTGGGTAAGAATACATTTGTCACCACCGCAACTCTTCCCGTGGATGTCGTAAGAGTCGACTAAGAGATTGAAGTGTCACTGACCATTCTTTTATAGAAGATTAAAATAATGGGCTGCAGCATCGTCAGTATCATCATAGTGGACATATTACTGCGATCGCCAATCCGTTTGCCCAGCGTGGCGATTATGGGCATTTACCTCTTAATGCGTCTCTACGCATAGTACGGAGAGGCCTACGTCCAGCAGTGCTGATGAAGTGAAGATTGGTAGTTACAAATAATTAAAAAAAAACCTAAGTAACTAAATAACATGAGTCAATTTTTCACAAATCGACCTAACTAGTGCCGCAGTAAGCTCAATTAACTATTGTATTGTTGGGGATACTACATAAGTAAAGATAGGTACTTTATATTATAAGTAATAGACAGATTCAGTCATGCAGATTCAGGAATGAATTTATGGCAAAGATTGCCACAATGACCGGTTCTGTGCCACCCGCATCCAGCGGACTCCTGCGACCTTCACCAGTCCACCTTGTGGGGGGCCTGCCCATACTGCGCGGTACGTGGCCGCCACTCGAGAAACTTCCCGCCCTAACGGCCATCGTAATATATTTGTTACTATAACAAAACTTTTTCTGCACCACCTACTACCTAAATTTTGTAATTTTGTCTCCTCTACCCAAAGGTTGTCTAGAAGAGATCGCTCTTTACTGATAAGGCTGCCTTTTGTGACTTACATTTTTATACATTTCTTTTGTTTTTGTGTACGTTTTTTTAAATATGAGGTTTGCAATAAAGAGTTTTGTATTGTATAAAATGCGAATAAAATACATTTTTATTATGCTAAGCAATTCCTTACCTATTCCGGTTCACAAGCTAGTGTAGGTTTGCGTGTAAAAACATAGCAATTTCTTGAAAGTAAACTTAGAACAATGGGAGGCCGTAAAACTAAAGAACGATCTTTTCAGACAAGCTTTGGGTAGCGGCGTAATGCAAGTAATGAAACTATTTACAACGAGTGAGCAGGTACTTACGTCATATAATAAACATGATAGAGAATTATACAGTTTAAATAAGCGACATTAAAGACACATTCATAATCTTCTTAAAAGTAATTCTCGAAATACCTATATCATTAATACAAAAAAGTAAAGATACGAGCATGCAACAAAGAAATAACAAAATTATCCCTTGTTATTTGGTATATTTTGAATGTGAGTAATTTTGTACTTATTATCTTATTTTGATGCAGATGGATCTATCAAATTTCATCCACTCAGTTACCCGTATACCACAATCCCCGTAAAGTGTGCAAAATGTCGGGATGTAATTAAAATATACCTGATGTAATCCGTTACAATAATTTAATTTCATGAATAATAATCATGGTAGGTAACCGAAGAAAATATAAAAATTAGGTAAGTTTCATATCGTTCAAAATTAAAGTATGACGTCACACGTACAGGTAAAATTATTTAATTAAAAGCTCATAACAGTCGTTTTACGTCAGGGGTTAACAAGAGATTTGACCTCAGAATACACTTAGCTAAACCCTGAGCATTAAAAACGCTCCGCATTTTGCACAACGTGCTCTCAATTGCACGTATCTACTGATGCGGCAGGTAAAAATATGTTAACGATTTTAATCCTAGTTTCTAGTACGTGCGTTTTGAAATGTGTAGATATTATTAAAGTGTATATAATATATGTAATTACGTGTCCTTGCACTTGTCAGCTTGTCTAAATTTTTGCTCAACGCACGATGTTTTGACTGTGCATTACGTTTTAAACGTTTGACCTGCTGCTTCATTTAGTGAGTTCCGTGGGTTGTCGAATGAGCAAATAATGAATTATAATTGGGTTGATTGCTAGACAGGTAAAATAAGCTCAATTTGGATTTTATCTTCTGCCTGTGGGTACAGTCAAGTGTATGTCAATATGCACAATCATTAGATATTTCTTTTTGCAAGGACAGAAGGCAAAATATATCATAAAATAAAAATATATATCATAAAGATAAGATATATATCATAAAAATAATACTAACTCGAGTCATAAAAGCCCTCCGCCTAATGGCGTCGGGCTTCTAACACTCTCGTTAGTAATTCCGTGCTTACCTCCCTTGATGCACAATGTACTAATAATAAACTAGGTACTGACGAGTAAAATAATATAGTTAAAGTGACATTTATATATACCTATAGATTTATTTCTACCTTAGTAGTAAGTACTACATCGGTTTCTTTCTAGATAGCTAGCTTGGTAGATATAGGCTTAAACATCACAAAAAGATTTGTTTTTAAACTAAATGATATTGATCAATGTAAATACTGTTGTGATAGTTGGTAGGTACTCTCTAATAAAAATAATTAAGAGCTGATTTTACTAGAACACTCGAACACCAAGACTAGCGTCCTTATCAGGTTAACTCCTAGTTAAGAGAATCTGTCAAAGAAATGTTTTTTTTTTTACATGATTAGTATTAACCCAGATAAACATAATCAATCTTAAAAAAATTACCGAGATTTATTTGGATTTTTTGATATTTTGTCAGACACCCTTTACAGAAAGCCAAAAAAAAAATCATCGGTATTATAACACCTGGTAGGTTAAAATGGGTTAATTTTAGCTAACCCTGGGGATTGAAAAATCAGCCCTAACCAAAATAAGCCCATTGTGTCGATTAAGAACAAGCGGTAGCCTTTTTGACGTTCAGCTCCCAAAAAAAAACATTTAATGGAGTCCCTGAATGAACCGCAAAAAGCTCGTAAACACGCACACGCACAAGCGCACATGCGCGGCCGCAAATAATTAGTCTATCGGAGTAATATCGATCGGGAGGTTTTGTAATGACGCACACATTCAACTGTTAAGGGGCGAATAGCCGACGAAGCGCTTTCGTGCTTGTTGAATCAACTTGGAATTCTCAGGGTGCTTAGACAAGTTGCCAATCGCTAATGCTTAATCGTCAATTGTAAATGAAAAGCAGCTACCTTTCTTTGTCGTACTGATATGAAAGAGTGACAGAGAGGGAAAACTACGATAGGTACGCTACTAAGCGCACGCGATTGGCAACTTGACTAAGTATCTAGTTCGGATATTTTTTTAATGTTGTATAAAGTTACGACAATATTCAAAATAACTAGTATAACGATTGATGTCAAATACTGAAACTTTTTAGTATTGATAAAAGATCATGAAGAGCGGCAAGCTAATAATAAATAGGTAAACTCCTCTTACACTTTTGAGTATTTTAAGGTAATAAATGTAACTAGAAATAAAAACGATTAGTTTAGACTTTAGATTTTAGAGGTCAGTAATATAAAAAAAAATCTTATGATAAGCACATGTTTTTAATTTTGGCGGTAAAAAGTGTGTGATATTTTATCATCAATAGGTATATATATTGCTATACTTATACTTACAGCAATATAATTATAATACAACATTATAAAATTTATAAAATGATTCGCAGAACACGCATTTGCACCATATTGTAGGTAGACCAAGCATTTTGTACTAGACTACTGTTTGTTTTCTAGTACAAAATGATTCATTACAATACTAATAAATACTAATAAAACAAAAAAATAAAATATACTAATTTATAAATAATATACTAATTTTCTTTACCGTTTCTAGGCAGCCAGAAATGTGCATTTATACATTGGAGCAATGCGATGAAATGAGATTTATATTATATTTACCAATTATTTGTATCACATCCAAAGTCAAACGTCAAGCGTGCTCTTAAGTAGGAATCTTCGTCAGTCAAAGGTTAGGACCGTGAGTACGGTTTTAAGTAACTCGCTGTGAACGACTTTACTCCATATAAATAGGATGAGATCCAGCAGACGAGCACACTCAAACACCACCCGCCACAGCTTAAACATGAAGCTGGTAATTCAACAGATTAATTTCAAAACAAGCTTCAATTTCCGTAATTGGTCTACATTTATTGTAATTTAGACAAATTACATTTAGCTTTAATCTTAACCTGTCTTTGACCTTTTTTTGAAGGGAGTTCTTTGTTTTTCAGATTATAGTGCTATCCCTTATAGCCTATGGCTATGCTGATAAGTTGGATAGGACTTATCTGCCGCCGCCTGGCGCTGCGACGGCTGGGGGAAGTCCGGGATCCTTGAGCGCTCCTGGACAAAGCTTTGGACTACAGGCTCCAGGATTCCGAGGATCTCAATCTCAGGCACCTTCCGGTTCAAGCCCAGCTGGTCCGTCTGGATTTGGCAACGGTGGATCATCAGGATTTGGACGTCCTGGATCCAACCAACCTTCCGGACCTAGCCAGGGTCCGTCTGGATTCGGCAACAGTGGATCGTCAGGATTCGGACGTCCAGGCTCCAACCAGCCTAGCCAGGCTGGTTCTGGATTTGGTGGATCATCAGGTTTTGGACGTGGACCTAATGAGCCCTCTGGACCTTCCGGATTCGGTAGCAACGGTGGTGCATTTGGCCGTCCATCTGGACAGTCTCAGGGCTTCCAGCCTTCCGGAACTGGTGTTCAGCCTCCATCTTCTCAGCTCGGTTTTGGAGGCCAAAGCTTTGCCCCTCAGCAACCTGAGCGTCCTCAGGCGGCCGCTGACAGGAACGCTGAAATCCTGCGATATGACAACCAGAATGACGGTGAAACCTTCTCTTACAACTTTGAGACATCGAACGGGATCTCCGCTGAGGAGTCAGGAGTAGCTACGAATGGTGTTCAGGCTCAGGGTGGCTTCTCGTACACGGGTGATGATGGCCAGCAATACAAGATCACGTACACGGCTGATGAGAACGGGTATCTGCCTCAGGGAGACCATCTGCCTACGCCTCCTCCTATCCCTGATGAGATTCTGAGGTCCATTGAAGAGAACGCGAGAGCCGCTGCTGCTGGAACTCAAGAAGGTAAGGTTTTTTTTAACATAAAATCCGTGATTCATAGTTTAACTATATGGGAAGTGATTACGGGGTGATTAAAATGTTACCTTGTCTAATGCTTTAGCCATGCCCAAGCAATACAGATATTAAACAACTTTAGTTCATTTGATTTCTATTTTCGTGATGTTGATAAATTAAATATAGTCGTCATCTAAAATATTCGTTACGATAAACGTGCTTATCAAATTAAAACTAATTATAATTGTAATTAAGATGCTCTAATCTTGCACATGCAAAGAAAAAACATGTCTAAACTGTTCGCACGAGAAAGAAGTTGAATTAAACTTCAATGCCTATTCTGGCACTGCATAATTCTTGATAATTTCTGTCCATTTATATTCTTAAAATCACGATTTGTGTGACTTCCTGAGTAATAGTAAAATGCGAAGATTTTCGCGATGTCAGTCACGAATCCTATTACAAAATGTTATTTGCAACATCAGTAACATAGCAATTTGCCATCTGTTTTGTCATATACCGGCTATTATTTCTAATGAGTATTCTGAATTTCTCATAAAATAGCCGCGGCTAAAATGGAGGTGATAAAAACGCAGAATGAAATCATAGCTGCGATAAAATCTATAAGAATTAGAATTTTATTATTTTTACAAATATCTCGTGGTTTCGGGGACCTAAATAAATACCCCGGTTTTATGATAGGCGTGAGGCCATAAATCCACTATGTAGTTAGAGGCCTTTTGGGAAAAATTGCTGTGTTGTACACCTGCAGTTCGACTATAGGTGATAATAAAATGATCCGAAGCCAGGTTCCGACCAGTGAATGGGTTAACCTATTATCAAAATTAAATAAATAGAAAATATCACATGACAATCTTTGAGAAATAGGTAGATACGAATCACGATAGGTATGCTCAATCAAAGCTTGTATTGTGGGTATTAATTGACGATATATTTGATACATAGATACACGTCTATACTTAAGTAGATAGAAAGCAACCTTGACTGGGAAACAAAATAATGTTTTTGTTTGCCTTTACTGGGATTCCAACCCAGGAGCTTCCCAGGTAGGTTAACTATCGACTGAGCTACGTAGGCCATCTATTAGAATTTTCACAACATTATCTTAATATTAACATATTGGAACTGAGAGTAAATTAACTCGCGGATGTCGTAAGAGGCAGTCAATTTGATTGACTGTATTGTTCAGCGATGTGAATTTAACCTAATGGCGTGTATTAATAAAATAAAAGCCTATTGATATTGCGACTTGGCCCATTGTCAGTGACCCTACCTGCCACGGTGGTCCTTGGTTTGAATCTCAGTAAGGGCATTTAATTGTGGATGGAAGATGATGATACACAATGTGAAGTCGATGGGTAATTGTGTACTTACGAGTAGGTTTAACATTGTAAGTAAGTACCATAATATCCATTACTTTGTGGGTTAGCAAACCCATATTCAGATATCTTAAAGAATAATCGGTTGTCAGGTTTTCACAGATTTGCTGAATTTATGCATCCATTCCATCTCAGTCCAATTGACACTTTTGCTAGAGATTTTGTAATAAAATGATTTCGAAATTTCTGTGAAATCAGGATATTAAATGGACGGGTAAAGCACATCATGTGGACTCACATCATGCTGTTGTCTTTGTATGTTAAATACTAAGAAATATCTAGGTATAAATGAAAGTGCATACAAACCATAGACATGGACACTGGTATTAAATAATATAAGACATCCCATCAAAATGTATGGATAATACATAAATAACCTATTTTTGACATCACAGGTGCCTACAATCCTGAAGAGGACAACGCTCCGGTATACAACGCTCCCTCCTTTAACCAGCAGCAGCAGTTCAGAGGCTCCAACGGCTTCGGACCTTCCGGTTCTGCTGGTACTGGCCCTCAGGGCTCTGGTTTCCAAGGCTCCAACCAAGGAAGCCAAAGCTTCAACCAGGCTTCAAATCAAGGACATCAAGGCTTCAACCAAGCCTCAAACCAGGGATCTCAAGGCTTCAACCAAGCCGCTCAGTCACAGTTCAACGGCGACCAAGGTTTCGGTCAGCGAGCTCAAGCGCAAGGCACTCAGGGTCAAGGCCAAGCTGGCTACGACTACTCCAGGCCCCAGAACGGTCGTCAGCCTAATGGAAACGCCAACGCTATCCCAATAGGACCAGCTAAGAACGGAGGCTCTCAGAACCAGGGCAGGCCTTTCCCAGCCAACCAGCCTAGCCAAAATTCAAGGCAACAAGGCTCCTTCCCCAGACAAAACCCAACTGGCCCAGCTTCAAACCAGAGGCAGTACCTGGCTCCGGAATCGAACCAACAACGTCCTGGAAACCAAGGTGGCACTCCTCAGTTCAATAAAGGCCCGCAAGGACCTCAAAGCCAGCCTGGTCAAGGTTCTACCCAGTTCAACCAGAACCAACCCGGATCAGGCCCATCTCGCGGACCCAGCTTTAGCCAGAACCGCCCTTCCAACCAGCAATCTCAAGGGTTCCCAGCTCAAAGAGGCCCTCAAGGTTCCCAAGGTCCCAGAGGCCAGGGGAACGGACAAGACGGCTACGAATACAACCGACCTCAAAACTCTTTTAACTCAGGCAGCCAATCCCGACCTCAAGGCCCTAATGGTTCAAGACCTCAAGCTGCTTTCCCAGGCTCAAGCTCTCAAGGTCAACCTGGATTCCCTGGTGCTCCAAGCAAGACTGGGTTCCCTAGCCGCCCAGCCCAAGGACCCCAAGGTTTCCCTGGTTCCCAGGCCACAAGAGGTCAAGGTCAGTTCACCCAGCAACCTCAGAGGCCTTCCAACCAGGAAACCTTCGGAGGACCACGGCAGCCACCTAGCTTCAGCCCTGAGGAGGGATACAAGTATTAAACGAAGCCAAAGGACGATAGCTCATACACATGCGGCATTAGAAAATGAATAAAAAAAGTTACTCTGTACGTAGTTTAATGTTGTACATAGTAAGTTTAATATTTTGTCACTGTGTGATAAAAAGATAATAAATTATGCAATTTTCGAAAGCGAAGCAATTGTTTTAAATTTCCACTAATTCCTTTATTAAAGTTTAACAACTGGTAAATTATGCCTGTGCTGTGTCCACCTAAATAATAAACTTAGGTGGTGTCAACAATCAATCACACTATATTAATTCTTTATTTGGAGTAATAAACAAATTTCTTAATACGATTCTAACCTGCACAGAACAATCAACTTTAGCGTTCAAAGTTTATTCAAACATTTTTAAAGAATAGGTGGATTTAGACCAAATGAGCATTAGTGGGGGCTAGAATGAGCGAATGCTCGTCTGGTCTAAATGCACCTTTAACGACATACATTATCGAATAGTTCACCTGAGAAAATGCAATACAATTGGTATACTATATATAAATTGCTATACCTATGAGTTTTATCATTCTGTGACAATTATATAGTTGTAATATTACGTAATTTTTTGCCATTTCGTAATTTTCATATAAATAAAATACCAATAAATTCTGAACTCGATATAATAATTCCAAAAATAACACATTCAGACATAAATAAAGTAGAATTATAATAACTAACGTGAGACTCAAACATATTTAAATATTTATCACACGGGTTACTCACGTAATTTACGTAATTATTTCACGTATTAATTGTACGAAATTAAGTGGATTGACCTATAAAATAAAATACTCGTTAATATTGACTGTTAATTTAGCCCGGAAATTATTATCAAGGAAAAAAACCCAAATTGAGACATCCTGGCTTACAAAACACCAGTTTTTGCCGCTGTCAATCTTTGGCAACACACGCACCTTAACCTGACATTTTAACTAACAGTCAAAAATGATGGTAGCCTACAAAAACTATGTAATTAGTGTATCAGCCATCAAAGTTTCATACGCGTAAGTTGTAAGTGGTTAGCTGCGGGCGATCAGAGTTAATCGAGTAGTGTAACATCACATCATCCATTCATATAAGTTTTATGTACAAAAATTGTAGTGATTTAGTATCGTATTGTAATAAGGGAAAGCTAGAAACTTTTTCTTTATTTTATTAAAAGAATTGGCTATTTTTTTTATTGGCATATTTGATTTTCCAGAGCTTTTCAAAATTGTAATCACCTCTCAATCCAGGAATACCCTTGCAACTCAACCAATTGGAGCCTCGACCAATAGGCTTCTCTAAAGCCGTATCATACGTACGATAGTAAGAATTTTCTTACGATCTGATTTATAGCGTCACTTTGACATAGTGCCTGAGTGGCGTTAGGTTCCAATTGTTTGATTGTACAGCTGGATCTTTGCTTGGTAAAATAATTGCCACGGCAAAACACATAATTAAACATTAAAATTTTATTACTGTACCTAATATGGATTTTTGATATACTTAGGCATTTTTAACGGTCTCAAACAACATCTTTATTTACAAATCTTTACAATTTATATACAGATATTAAATCTAACTTCCCTAACCTATATCTAAGATTGGCCCTTGTGGCATTGTACCGAGGATATAATTTTTGATACTGATATACTTTCATTATCTCCAAATTTATATAAGTAATTCCCAGGTATGACTAATAAATTGTATTAATTTTGCTTAATGTTATAAAATTTATACAAAAACAGGAACTTAAAAATGAAATATCCTAAAAATAAATACTACTACATACATACATCACCAGCCCATGATAGTCCACTGCTGGACGTAGGCCTCTCCTATTAACTATGCGTACGCATAAGGAGGTAAATGCCCATAAATAAACCAATCGCAGTAATGTATCCAGTATGATGACGCTGCTGCCCATCATCAATCTTTTATCAAATAATGGTCAGTAACACCTCAATCCCTTAGTCGACTCTTACGACACCCGCAGGAGGAGTTGGGGTGGTGACAAATTCTTACTGCCGTCACCGCACGGCCAAATAACTAAAACTGGCCCAATACTACTAAATAAATATTTTTGTTTAGAAAACAGTCACTCTCGCCCGGAATATCCAGCTTTGTAGGCAGGGTC
>JALPQI010015493.1:0-26660 GCA_025490895.1 Thaumatotibia leucotreta
CTTTCATGCGTATAACATGCGACAATATAAAACAACCCAATAAGGTAAGTTATGATACTTATTTTGATTTTTGTTTGCATTTGCTCAAAAAGCAAGTCACAACACTTTAAATTTGGAATATCTGAAAAAATCAAACAAATATGAAAACAATCTTGATAAGTGGGTTTATAGAATACTTTAAAATAAAATGATTTCGAACAACCCAACTATTTTTGAATAACTACGGAGCATGTACTGAGCATGGCCTGACATGCTCTTGACCGAGTTTTTTTCTTTAGTGATGACCAATTCTCTGTCCTACACTGTACATCTTAAAAATATCCGAAGTCTTAGCCGTCACTCTACCTTCCTAATTGCATTTCGTAGACTATCTCATCCCGATTAACAATTCCGTTGCAATTTACACTGCACCACTATACTTTGGTCTTCATCTGCTCTCTTTATGTGACACGGCTCTTTAATAAAAAGGAAGTTTGAGCTACAACAGGGGTCAGGGTTTTCTGGTTTAGTTTGTTGACTTTCTGAAGCTGTCGGGATTAATTGAAAGAAATTGCTTTACTGCACCGGATAAGAGGCGTTGCCAGTTTTTTGCAGCTGAACTGAGCTGCGCTTGTAGACAAAGACTTTGAAGAGTAAGTATAATGGATCTCCTGTAATGAATTACAGGAGTGGCAAAATTACATAGACAAATTTATTTAGCATCACAAAAAGCGATACAGTTTAACAGACAATAACGACAAATTTATATCTTACAGGCAAATTATCTACATACATTGATAGTTTTACATCATGAGTTAAAAAGTGCAGAGTAAAAAAACGGAAAAGGAAAAACTACAATTTTAAAAATGAACCTTATAATTGTTGTAGATGCAAAATAGGAGCTTGTCTCAGTATGATGTTGCAGAGTGTATGCTACTCGTACAACGTTGATTGGTACAAAACTACATGGCTCAGACTTGTATGTTGTTGTATGTATCAATAATAATAATATATTTAAAAAGGAATAAAGAAACAAAGTATATTAATATCATCATTTTAAATATGACGGCATATCTCTAAAACCAGGAGGTCTTAAGCATTGCTATAGTACATTTCCTAACTAGTGCGGGAAAACTTTTTTACGGCGAGGGTGAAAGTTGGAGCCCAAGTGAAGCGAGGGCGACAATCACCCGAGTTATAAAAAGTTTTTGCACGTGTAAGGGACGATTTTTTTCATAACAAGTGCGTCAAACAGAGAAATTACCGCGCGCGAAGCGTGCGCAAAGTTCGTTTTTGCGCACTAGTTAGGAAAAAAATGTTATTTCATTCGCGGTCTAATATATCGTACTGCATAAATGTGTAAATGGAACGGTAACATATGAAATATTTATTAGCACACAATATGTAAACGGATGAATTGCGCAGATTGTGCTAAAAGGGTTGCGGTGGTACAAGAAATTTTGATACCATCGAAAATGTTATTTAAGAGAGTTTTATTGATTATATTTCTTTATGATCATGGGCGGCAGCATCATCATAGTGGAGTGGACACATTACAGCGATCGCCAATGTGGCGATTTTGGGTATTCACCTCCTACTGTGTCCAACGCTTAGGTAATTGGAGAGGCCTTTGTCCAGCAGTGGACTGTTAATAGGCTGATGATATGATGATGATGAGTGTTTGCTCACCATGTCAGCGGTCTTGTCATCGATTAACACGTTCGATGCCGGTGACACAGCGTGTGTGACCAACAAAATCTGATTCCTATGCCAGTGACACACATACGTGATCAGAGTAACTTTATTTTTATGCCACTAGCTTAAATCAAGTTCTTCCTCCTATGCCAGTGCCATAGAAATATGAACGTTTTTGACACATGTGCTGTGTCACTGGCATAAGAGTACAATCTGTTCAGTCACACATGCGTGTCAATGGCATAGGAGTTCTATCAGACAATTTCGATCGGCATAGTATTAGCACTTAATGAAACAGTACTGGAGGCGAACGTGTTAAGAATTTTACAAATATTTGGTTTTTCTAGTTTTACCTACGTAAGTACAACTTGTTACCTTACCTACCTATGTAAGTTACAAAGACAACAACTTTGTCAGCCTCCGTAGCCTAATAGTTGGTAGTGACCCTGCCTACGAAGCTGGAGGTTCCGGGTTCTAATCCCGGCGAGAGCATTATTTGTGTATTTATTTATCACAAATATTTGTTCCTTGGTCATGCCTGTCTATTTAAGTATCTATATTGTATCTATCTATTATATATATCGATGAAAAACTAATAAAATAAAACATTAAATATGTGAACTTGTAAAAAATACAGATTTTTTAGTCCTTGCAGAAAATATATTTTCCTTCATGTAATTCGCAACTAGCAGAGCTACTTTATTAACTGAATTTCATTTAAAGCGACATCATCTGTAAAAAACCTACACAATCTAAAAGCAAATAAATGTAGTTAGGTATTAAAATTCTGCTCAGTTGTTCCTGCATTTCTTCAAGCTCTGCAATTTTAATTTAAAAAGAAAGCCACGCAAACAACAAACTCTTTTATTATTAAAATGGCATATTTTCATAAGAAACGGCGGCACTTATAATGTTGAGTTTTACAAGGACAGTTTGTTTACTTTAGTTGTTTATTTGCTTTCGTTTGATGTTTATAACGAGGGCAGAATTGTGTTTCACACTATTGACCGTTTTTTTTCTTTTAGTTAAATGCTCCTTTAACAGTGACTTGAGTATTTTTTAATCTTCGTGGAAATCCAGCGTGCAGAGGGTAATTTCTACAAAATAACATTATTATGGCAATAATAAAATGTAAGTATTAAGAATGAAATGTTATTACAATTCAAATATATGTTTTTGATATTACGGTATTTTCCATGGTATTCTGCCTTTTCGCAGAATTTAATTTTATATCATGTGCTTTTCACAGTTGATTCACTTGATAAACCAATATTTATCTTTAGTATTTGCCAACTTACATTTGGCCGATTTTTCATATGCCAACAAGGTTACGTTCATTCTGTAGAATTAGTTAAATAAAATAATAATACGTCAGCGAAACTTTAACACTTTCATTGCGGACGAGTGCTACGCGCTACGCTCGTAACCGATCTCGTGATTTTTTCGCTTTATAGCGAAAATGGACCTCCCACAGAGAACTC
This sequence comes from Thaumatotibia leucotreta, assembly GCA_025490895.1. Lineage (NCBI taxonomy): Eukaryota > Metazoa > Arthropoda > Insecta > Lepidoptera > Tortricidae > Thaumatotibia > Thaumatotibia leucotreta. The sequence continues at coordinate 3,156 of JALPQI010015493.1, forward strand.
CCTCGGGAGTTCCCCGCACTCAATGTGTTAAAGGTGGCGACCGTCATTCGACGAAATTAATGTACAAGCGTGCGGAAATGTATTTAAAATGTAACTGGAGTCACTAAATGTATTTATTTCTCCTTGGTTTGGTATGGTAGAGGCATTTCTCCAGTCGAACCTTTTGTACCAGATTTTTGGTAGATGTTATTGATACAGATTGAAGATGATTCGTTTAGAGAGTGTAATTAAAAGGCTGAAATTATAATTAAATGGAAATGTCTCCAAGAGTAAAGCTCTTAAATATAAATATTACATGGTGAACCTGAAAATCACCATTTGTCCAATTGTCATTTGATAAATTCACTCCTCGAATCAGCACCGCACTGTGATGTGTGTAAGCGTTATAATACATGTATATAGCAATGTTCAGACCAGTGTCCTGGTAACACTACATTTTCCCGCCATCGCGTAGCGATTCGTTCTGGCAAGTTGTTTTTTTTTTAAAGATAGAAAAAAACAAGTGACGGACGATTTTTGCGAATGGCCCAGAGTTTGTGTAAAATTGTCGGATAAAATTATTAAAAATGACAATTGGATTATTGCTTGCTTCCAACTGTTTAAGGTATGAGATAGTTTAATGTATTTTACTAAAGTAATACCTATGATAAAAATATATTAATAAATGGATTTGAAAGTATTCCTTTCATGTGTTTGCGAGTGGATTGCGGTACATTATGTGATGAATGCATGAAGTTCAGCGAGACGATGAATGTACGGCCTTTTTCTGCGATATGATAACTTACTTTTTTACCATGAGTATTATTGTATTTATGAAATTGTGTCCAGTAGGCTTAGCACAGGATCAGTGCGATAATATGGCACCGCGAAATAGACTATCAATAGTATCCATCCCTCTTTTATTCATATAGTTGATAAAAGATGGAAAATCTATCTCGCAGCGACATACTGACATACCAATCATGTGCTAAGCGTACAGGTGGCTTAAGATGGTCACGCGTTTATCGAGCTACTCGCCACTTTTGCATTTGCATACTTGGTAAAACGTGACGGCTACAAGTATAACCGAATAAACACAGTATTTATGAAATTGTGTCTAAATTTCACAGTGACTTGGATCTCCTGAAATTTTATGTACAATTAATAAATAGGATAATAAATTAATCATCACAATTAGAGTCACAAAGTCGCAAGTCAACCCTCAAACCAATTGCATACATCATTCAGCTAAGCTAGCACGAAGCGTCACGTGTCACAGGCCCCGAGGCGTTACGTCACACATCGCGTCACGTCACGCGTCACATGACGTTGTGACGTCACGGACACCGCACTCTGTCGTGAAACAATTGATAGCAGCTTGCTGCCACGAACATCAAAAATTTGGAGGGTCTATTAAGGTGGAAGTACTAGTGCCCGACGCTGTACCAATACTTGTCATCATAGCTTGCGTTGCCATTGATAAGATAAAATCAACTAGAAGCATTTAATAAATGTGTTTGCCTTTAATGACGTACAAAGCAATTTCAAAATAAGAAGAAACACTACTAAAATCCAGAAGTTTAAATAAAAGTCCATAATTATGGAGAAATTTTGAAGAAGAAGAAGAAAGAAGAAAAACATTTATTTGTGACGCTTACAGTAAACATAAACAGGACAACATAGGAAATAAAAAAAAACAATAAAAAAATAAATAAAAAGAAGGTAAGTGGTGTGTGCATCACAAAATGGACCCAACTCAGCATATTGCCGACTAAGAAATCGACTAAGAAATTTATATAAATTCCACAGCGTCCGAGAAGATGAACAAAGAGCCCTTCTTTGTCACATTCATGCTGAAGGTATGGTCTCATTAAAAAAATATATACAGCAATTTCTACTTTATTTTAGCTTCTGTAGCCTAGTTGGTAGTGACCCTGCCTACAAATCCGGAGGTTCCGGGTTGGAATCCCGGCAAGGGCATCATTTGTGTATATATCACAAATATTTGTTCCTTGGTCATGGCTGTTTATGTATTTAAGTATCTATATGTATCTATATATTATATATATCGTCGCTTGGTACCCACATCACAAGTCTTAATTGAGCTTACCGTGGGACTAGGTCGATTGGTGTAAGATGTCCCAAGATATTTATTTATTTATTTAGTGAACAAGCCTTACTAGTTAATAATAAATCTCTTTAAATATTAAAAACACGCATTAGCATCACATCATTATCAATCCTGATATACGAGCGAATCAATCAATCACGAACAAGAAAACACCATTAATGCACTTGATTCCATGTTTACCATGAGTTGCCATCGCGTTATTAACGCGGTCTTACTTTCTGTCCATACAACCGCTGTAGCTTACTTGGTAGTGACCTTGCCTACGAAGCTGAAGGTTCCGGGTTCGAATCGTATTTATTTATCACAAATATTTGTCAAAGCAAAAGGCATTTATTCAAGTAGGCAGGATAATACAGCACTTTTGAATTTCAATAAATAATCAGTAATAGATAGATACCTAATAGATACTTAAATACATAGACAGCCACAATCAAGGAACAAATAAAATTATATAATTTATTAATGTAATTTTCTCTATTGTAATTGTTACTTTTTAATCTATTCTGTTAATATAATTATAATTGTTTCTGTTTTATTGACATTCGAACATTTTGTTCTTACTTACTTTTTGTAGGGTTAAGCGATCGTTACCTATGTATCTTCATCATTATTATTTTATTATGTATATTGTCGCCTGGTACCTACACCACAAGCCTTAATTGAGCTTACCGTGGAACTTTGTCGATTTGTGTAAGATGTCCCATGATATTTATTAATTATTTAAGATATAATCACGCTCGTATTGGCATATCGGTGCGAGCGGGTCGGATAGAAATACACGAATACTCTATGAATTAAATTACAACCTCGATTTGACATTAAATAGGTATCTGACAAAAAGTAGAAATTATAAAGTGGCAACGCTGTATTCTCGTCCTTTTCAGATTATTCCAAAGAATACGATATTGCCTCTTTTTTATTTCGTCTCTTATGCGATATTTAATAGTGAATATTATTACAGACGGACGTCCGTCATTAACTTTTCCAAGCAAATGAATTTTGACCGTACAAATAACTAGTGACTTTTTATAATTTAAAGCGTGGAACTTAACTCTATGCATGTAAGCAAACCAGTGCTTTAGTTTATGTGTATCCAGATGCTATTAAACTAACATAAAGCACATCAGAAATATCTGTCCTTCGGGGCTATGTTTAAAATAGTTTTCTCTATTACCCGAGGCTGCCGGCGGCGCATTAAAAGTTAAATTACGGCGCCATCTAGTGGGAGTGAACGAAGTTGTTGCAGATTTTTGCGGTTTTGTATTTGAGCAAAAAGTGGTTAGTCGTTGATTAGTGGCTTTTTAGGGTCTGGGTTCTGAAACTAAGGGTTCTGAGCTTGTTTAATCTGTCTAGAGACAAAACTTGAGTGATGGCGATGGCGACTATCTAAAAACGCACTGATCAAAATCAAGCATTAAGAACAAAATGGGTTTCATAATAACAAAGATAAACCAATCTCTGAACAATCTTACCCTCATTCCATCACTCTTTTTTATTTCACTTTCAATAGTTTCTACGCCTGCTATGGAACTGGTTCACGGACATTTATTTTTGTGTCCGAGAATGGGTATCAGGTTACACAGCACTCCAAAGGATCTCTTCGTGTTGTATCTTACTCCCCATGCAAGCCTATCCGAAAAGACTGGGATCTGTAGTCTAGAGTTTTCTAAAATCGTGAACAAGATCATCAGGCTAAATAAATAAAAATAAATGATAAATGACTGAATAAACTCTTTAACTCCTTTTGAGCTCAAAACTGGTGACTTAGATTTTGGTAACTCGCAATGACTAAACGTAGTAAAAATACGTAAGTTTAACCGCATATCTATTATAAAGTTCTTGAAACTTGTTATAAAATGCAAATCTTTTAGAGCACCAATAAATGCCTGTTAAAAATGTCATTTTAGATCCAGGAAATCGTTATATCTTCTTTGTGGCGACGGTCTTTGTCCACAAAATGGCTGACTTAAAGGCTAGATAATGGCTCCGAGATTTTATTTCGACTGAATTCAAAGAGGTATTTGATGTTCGGGTTCGACAAAGTACTACAATTACTTGGAGGTAAATTATTTCCATTTTCTTGTGCATGTTTTCGGTAGACAATATTGTTGTACTATTATTTTATTTGATGTCACTAATTCACAGAATGGAATGGGGTATCATAAAAATATTACTATTTAAAACTGTTAGAGATATTAAAAAATCAAAAAGTTAATTAGTTTTCTTTAGATTTCAATAACATTGCTTTTGTGTCCTTTTGCACCTTTTTATTCGTTTTCTGTTTGGCCTTATGGTTGACTAGTAGAGAATGCCATTAGGCATTAAGTCCGCCATTTATAAATTATTTTGTAAATAAGTAAATAAAAAGATCGAAATTCGCTGTATTTTTGATGTATTTTATTTATTTAAAATCTTTGTAGATTTGGATGCAGGTACTTTTTGCACATACCTACTAACAAAAATACGAAAAACTCCAAGTAAGACAAACAATAAACAAAAAGAGTGATTTTAAAAATGTGATAACAGAGAAGAAATTGATTCTGAATCTATTAAAAGTGACAATCAATATGATCATGAACAAGTTAACCAGAATGTATGGAAGAATCGGGCTATAATTGCGCTTCACAATTGACTACGTATAAAAAAATGTTTCAAGAACATTTTGTAGGTTAATGTTTTTTAATATTCCGTGTCACGATTCTTAATTTGCTTATTGCAGTTATTATACAAGTATTTTTAAATCACTATTTTATAAAATTAAAAATATGTGATCTTAATGTTTGGGCCTGAAGAGTACATAACAATAGTACTACTGGTAGGACCGTGGTTTGCAATGATTAGGAGCCAAATTTCGCCTTGGGCCTAGGAGGTCTACGTTAAATAATTTTATTTTTATAAAGCTATTTTATAACCATCACAAATAAAGGTAAACAAACATGTAAGTAATTTGAAACATAAAAGTTAACGTATTTACCAATAAACAAGACAAAAAGCCTTGTTTTTATTTTATTTCACGGAGTTTCTAGTATCACAAGTTGAGATCTTCTGTAATATAATCAATTGATCAGTCATCGGAATTCATTAAGCGACATGTTAGAACAACTTTGCCGCAAACAGGTCGTTTCTTCCAACCCTCTTTATGGCTGTTTTATTTTATTCCCGGCTAATAAAGACTGTTTGCTTCAAATAAGCACGTATTTATTCCGATGTTTCTGGTAATAATGATCCTTAGGTATGTATGTGTAATGTGCCTAAATAAACAGATTGAAAAGGGTGTTTCAAGGTGAATAGTGGGAGTGGGGTAAAAGATTGAACGTGGTTGGAAGATGTCAGAATTCTAATTTAAACAAAATATTTTTATAAAACTACACAAAAAATGGTAAAAAAAATAATTGGATATTATTTCTGTTATATAAAGTTATAAAACAAAGTGTAACAAGGACTACCTATGTTATAAAATACAAGTAATGTCAAAGAAAGATATCTGATGATTTGTAACATTTCGTAACACCAACTCACATCTCGGGATATTAGGACAACCAAAAGATCGAGTCTCGTCCCACGAATCTCACGATACATGATTATCACCATCATCAGCCTATGATAGTCTACTACTGGACGTAGGTCTGTCCTATTAACTATGCGTATAGATTAGGAGGATATTAGGAGGCAAATTATATGCCCATAATTTCCACGCTGGGCAAGCGGATTGTCGATCGCAGTAATGTCCCCACTATGATGACACATTGGGAAACGAAAAAACTCAATCAATCTTTCATCAAATAATGGTCAGTGACACTTCAATCCTTTAGTCGACTTTTACGACACCCGCAAGAGGAGTTGGGGTGGTGACAAATGTATTCTTGCTGCAGTCACCACACGGCCGTCCCACGAAAAGCTCAATCATATTAAACCTTGTATTCTAAGTTGTTACCTTATTGGTTCTAAGTTTTACTTTACATTATGCTAACTTTAAATTCCATGAAATATCATAATACTTTGAAACATTGATTTTTATTTTTAAAGCCATAAATAAAACTTACGAAAATAAAATAATACTAAACTTTAAATAAAAATAATTGCCTCAGATCACCGTCATTGTAGCGTGCTCAGAAGACTGGCAGCATTACCACATTGAATTTGTCTCCACTACAAACGGCTCAAATATGCAATATACATAATTTTGTATAAGGTTGCTCTGAGGATACTCTTCGAAAAACAAAACACAGTATAAAATTACATGTATAGGTATGGCACAATTATTAACGTTAACAAATTTCCAATTGTCTCGTCGCCCACATTTTCGAAGTATTTTTACTACCGCTTTCGTCCCTCCTGGCTTATTATAGGACCTCTAAACTTGCAAATCACAATCACAAGTATCGAAAATCTGTTTCTTTCACTCCGACTACGCCTTCATTGGAATAACGGGGACAGGTGCTTGAAATTTTCGATTTTCGATGTTCTTAGTAGGCTACAGTATTATATTTATGTTTATCTCAAAAGATCAAAGTGCAAGCTTGGGAAAAGTGGGTGGTTTTATTAGATGCCGAAGAAGCACAAATACGTAATTGATTAAAAAAGTTGTCAAAGAGTATTCCACTATGCCGAGTATGGGCGGGCACAGAATAAAAATATGGACCGTTTATCTGTCAACGTATATTCGTACCATGGGTTACAATGACAAGAGACTAAACTTACCTAATATGTAACGAAATAATCCATTTCGGAAATGATAAGATCTGCGTCCTAGAGGGCAATTTATGAGGTTATTTAGAAAATTGTTATGATAATTTTATGCCTTTTTGCGGATTCTTTTAAAATTTTATGATTAAATATTACCGAGAAAAAAGTAAAAAATATTCTGACTTGTAAAAAACATCGGATGGAAAAAAGGCTGCATATTGGCACGGTTTTTCTTTGGTATATGACGTCTATTATTTATTATTTTACATGTAACTTACTAATATTTTCCCAACTCTCTTAGCGTCACGAAAACCAATTATAAGCCAAGTGAACTTTTTGTAACAGTGTACTCTGCAGCATCCTCAAAGCAACCGCCCGTATGTGTGGAATGCGGCGACGGACTTACGACCTGCTAGCATTCTCCTCAAGGCTTTATGAGATACGAGACAACGTTAAATTGTTCCGAGTTTAATATGTGGTTTGGAACAAATTTGGCAAAGCGAATGCTGAGCATATCACCGTCTAGTACAATATGCTATATCGCGAGCGACGTAACATCATCATCAGTACAAGCAGCTTTCAAGCCCACTTTTGATTTTTATGAATACATCGTGTCGTTAAAGGTTTGACTCTAGTGCTGTACATAAGTTTTGTAAATCCTGGTCACGGCACCAAATTGTAGCTTTATTCATGACTAACTTCAGATTTTTATTGAGTGTATCTTAAAGTAAGTGTTATTTAAACAGAATAAACCGAGCCCTGCGCAAAGACATCAACAACATGTGTTTTTCGAAAAGATAACAAAATAACGTACAAGTATCGAGAGATTTTCGCCGAATCGAAAACCAAATTCGAAATCTTTAAAACCGTTTCCGAAATCCTCTAAATAAATAAACATATTCACAAAAGTAGGTTTGTTCTTTACGTAAGAGTCGTAAGACAATGCTACTCTAAGCCACATTCTCAGGTTAGGTCACAAAGTCGAGCTTAGACAGTTGTTAGTGTCAAAAATTTATGAACTTAACCAGTTAACCTAGTGTTAGATTTCCGAGATTGTACAAGCTTGCTCCCAAATAATAGTCAAAATTACAATGTCTGTGATTAAAGACCGCCAAGGCAAGAATACACAAAGAAATATTCACTTGAGTGATTTCCAACAAAAGCTTGAATGTGGAATATACTACGATAAAGGTCAAGCTCAAGTAACCTAAAAAGTGGAAAGTTTGACAACTTATTCTGCCATAAGTTGACCGCGATCGCCGTATTGTGCCGTGATAGATGGCGCTGGTGATTGATGCGCCTTCGGGTTTTTGTTATCTTTGGACATAGATTGCTTGTGCACTAGATCAAGCATGAATCTACAGTCTATTCCTAAGAATTTGCAAGATTTTTTTATATTTTTGGTGTATATTATATTCACCAAACCATCAAAAAATTGAGATTTGTTAATGCAATAGATAACACGTAGATAAATACTTATAAAAAAAATAATAGTAAAGTTAAAGATTGGCCCAAAATGTATAAGCTGACATTAACTCAATTTACTACAGATATGAGCGATACAGCGAGGAAATGCCGCCAGCATTCTCGGTACAATGCCACAAGGGCCAATCTTAGATATAGGTTAGGTTAAGTAGATTAGTTAGATTTAATCTATGTACATAATTTGTAGTTTTGAAAATAAATATATTAAAAAAAAAAGATATGAGCTAGGAAATTGGAAAGAAACAATTCTAAAGTTGTCGTTTGTCACAATATTTTTTATTGATTTAAGTCTAGGTTTGTATTTATTAGGACCACGAGTCAATGTACACTACGAGTATGTATTTATAACCCAAAGGTAGTTTTTTTATTTACTGTGTTAATATTCTTATACCTTATCCTTCAACGAACCAAAACTGTTATTTCCTGTTAGGCCTAATAGTTGACTGGTAGAGAATACCTTATGCCCACCTCTTGTACTTCACTTACTCGTACTGTGTAATAAAGATTAAATAAATAAATAATAGGAGAGGCCTATTTCCAACAGTGGTCTCAAATAGGCTCACGGTGTGCTGACGTGAAGTAAATGTCCGGAATCTTCGGACCATTCACAGAGTGTGTGCAAATTATTAATATTCTAAAAAGTTAAAAAATACTTTTCAGACAACTTACACACTTTAACTTACGTATAATATAAAAATAAACATACGTAACTTATCTCTAACTTCGTAGACAGTGTCACTACCAACTAGGCTATGCATGTTTTTTGGAGGAGAAGGCAAGCGAGTAGACTTATCGCCTGATTTTGTCGCCCATGGACACCCGCAACACCGTATTACAAGTGCGTTGCCTGATTCGAACATCGTAACGGGCCGCAAAAATTGCAGGCGACAAATCATTCCAGAGTTTAACTATGTGAGGTAGGAAATTTCTAGAAAATCATACAGTTGAGGTTGTGGAGTCTACGGGAGTTTGTCTTTGTATTTCCGTGACCCTGGAAAGTCGTATATAGTAGAAGCGCGTTTGTGAAGAATTTCATCATTCGTGGCGACAAAAGTGGACAATACAGTGAAAATTTACTGCGTAAAAGGACAAAAAAAATTAAACATGATTTATTATTGAGAACGTATACCTATACTGTATAATATATTCACTCATTTATTACAAGTTTGTTTTTTTATGTAATAAATAGGATTATTGCCGGTCGTATTATATTCGAATATAAATAGTTTGCCGAAATAGCGGGACATCTAGTTGCCCTAGCAACTTCATAGTAGGACCTTTACATCTCTAGTAGTATAGATATAGATGCTTAATAATAATATTGTGAACTTCTACAATAATAATTATTTTTGTTTAATATTATGATCCTTTATTTATTTCTCTTTTTTATAAAAATGTCTATAATAATCATTTTTATGTAATAAATTCTTTAATGCATGTTATTTTAATAAGATGTATTATTATACTGTTTTGAAAAAATAAGTCCACCTGAGTTTCTTACTGGTTCTTCTCAGGAACGGTGTAGGGTTTGAACCAGTAGTATTTTTTTTTCTCTCTCTTGATAATGTCAGACGATTCGAAAATGCTTATTAATAAGCTTACTTGAATAAAGAATAGTTTGACTTTGCATACTACATAATTTAGCAGCATTGCGATATAGCGAGAAAATGCCGACAACATAAAGGCCTGTTTCAGATTTAAGTTAGTTTTAATTTAGCATTTTGTGATTTTGATTATTTGTTTTCTTTCTACATTTTTTTGTGGATAAATTAAAATAAAAAAAAATTTGACTGAATTCGCCGTTATTGACGGAAGGTCGTTTGGTGTAATTGAACCTAGTAATCACATAATATCTGTTACTACATTAAGGGATTATACGGATTGTAAAAAAGTAGCACTAGTATCAATTCATTTTCTTATAGAGAAATTGATATTTTCTAATCATTAACTAAAATTGTGTTATTATTAAACATTTGGTATATTATGGCGTCTCACATTAATTTTGACTGTCGAAAGAATTATATTTTTTTATTTAATATTCGTATTTCCTTTCACAGCCATCTGCCCAATGACGAATACTAATAAGAATTTTATTTATCCACCCTTCAAAAATATTCCACTACGTATCACCTATTTTCCTTTATTCATCCATTACTACACGCGTTCAGCTATTACAAGACAAACTTACCTTTACCATCATCTACAGCGCCACTGAACCCCTTCCCTTTCATTAAAAGAAGGGATTATCAGTTTATCTATTTCGCCACCCGTACTAGTAAGTTTGTCGTGTTCGCATAAACATTTGTGCCCGTGACCAGGATGAAAATGTGCTGTTTTCCGCCGGGTAGGTAATATTAGTTTTTATTACTGTATACTTTATTACTGGTCAGTTGGGTATATTGTTTTTTTGGGTATTACGAGTTATATGGGTGGCGTGGCATTGTTAAGTATGTCACGTGATGTGACGTGACAGTTTTATAATAGGTGGCTTTACAAGACATTTTTTTTATACGAGTAGAAAATACCCAATATAATTTATTGGACGATTGATCAAGCTGCACGCATTGTAAATTATATTATTAATTTTTTGTTCCCACTTGACGAAGCCTGCGCTGTGGATTTGAGACTTGTCATTGATTCTATATGATATGAGGTTGATAAATAAATGTTTTTTTATCGAAATTGATAATCATTCATCAGTGACGCCATATTGCCGGATAAATTCATTTATCACTTAAAGTAACAAAACAGTTAACTAGATTAAGGGCTGATTTTTCAATCCCCAAATAAACCTATCCGTTAGTTAAAATTATCACTATCCTTTTCTAAAATCATTAGTCAAAAAAGGACAGGGCTAACATTTATTTGACAGTTACTGTTAACTGGGGATTGAAAATCAGTCCTAAATCAAAAATTACCTGAATAAATAATTTATCAGACAGCCAATGGGTGTACAGTCAAGTGCAAAAATAATTATCGAAAGAATCTGCTCATAAATATGTTACGACGTTTTTATTACACAGAATCAGAGTGCACTGGGACATATTTTTGAACATTTTTGTTTACACCTTATATTTTGTCTTTGACTGTAATTTCGAATCCGGATTTTTTCCTGTTATTGTGCCAAAACACCAAATTTCTCCAAACCTTAGGATTCTCGAGCTTCGGGAAAATATCCCTTCTATTATAATTATATGTAATTATGTCTCACGAAAATTAAATTATTACGAACTTTTAAAATGACCCATATGTGTAAAACTAAAAGCTTATTTTTGTTATTTTACCTAAATCGATATCTAGTTTATATCGTAAGGAAATTACAAGCACGCGTCGACCCCTAAAACATATCTTACTGCAATTTCCTCGCGCTCCCATTTCATACCATTGCGTAATAACCTTACGGCACATGTGCTTTTTACGAAGGTGAACTGATTAAAGAAAAACCCGGGGGAGGCAATGTGAATGAGTTGTGAATGGTGTTGTTCCGTACCAGGGATATTTCATATCGGAATATTACTGGTAAATAAAATAGTCGTCGTGATAAGTATTTATGTGAAAGAAAAAATACTTTTTAACTTTATTTTCTAACTTACAGACATTTATAGTAAAACTAGCGACCCGCGTCGGCTTTGCACGGGTACTATACCTACATAAAAACCTTCCTCTTAAATTACTCTACCTATTAAAGGCCTCGGATCACATGTTTAAAATCAGTATTCAATTAAACGTCATCTGAGACATTTCCCACTAAAACGGCCTTGGCATGTAATCTGTTATTTCATTACCATCTACATACTTCTAACCTAATCTCTCGAAAGTGAAGTATTTCCTTGCCTGGACCTTCCAGAATTCTTGATTGCATAATTTTATGCTACTCTTTCAATTCAACACGTCTCGTGAATAACTTGTCATCGTGATATTAATATTAAAGTTCAAATTTGTCGAGTCTTTGAGGAGGTACCCGAAAAATAATGTTTCAATATTTCGTGATACCACTTGACCGGCGTGATTATTAATATGTATACCTGTATCAAATTGCAAATTTCTAGTTCTAAAGGCCAACTGCTATGCTGCGGACAGACAGACACACGGTTAAACGTACATAGCGAAATTATAAGGGTTCCTTGTTTTACATGGAACCCAAAAACCACGAGTATCCAGAGTGAAATAATAACATTGACTATGATATGTAAATAGCTCTCCGAATCGCTAAACTGAAGTGGCAGTGAGCGGGGCACATTGCGCGTAGAACCGATGGCCGTTGGGGCGGGAAGGTCCTCGAGTGGCGGCCACGTCCCGGAAGGCTTAGCGTGGGTAGGCCCCCCACAAGGTGGACTGATCGTAGGAGTCCGCTGGATGCGGGTGGCACAGGACCGGTCATTGCGGCAATCTTTGGGGGAGGCCTATGTTCAGCAGTGGACGTCTTTCGGCTGATATGATGGTGATGATGATATGTTAACGTCTAAAGTTACAGGAATATTTCACATCACTATGATGTACCCTTGAACCTCACTTGAATCCCGAATTATCAGTTGTTTCCGTGAAGAAATTACTTCCCCAAATTGCTTCAGATTACGTGTTTCATCATTTTGATATTGCAATTTTTCCGCGTTAAGGATATTCAGTAGTCACTCGAGAGTTTATACGTTGGGTAAGAATGATTAATTATTACGATATCAAAAAGCTTCAGTTTAGTGATTCGAAGAGCTATATCGGTTCCTTTGGAACGGAATCGGTTCCTCGGTTCTGCTGCGGATGGTAACATAGCCTTCTCCATTGCACTTTGGGTGACTTTGAGCCTTCTTATGAGGCCCATTGTAAGGGATTACCTACGCCATTTCGAAAGTCGCTTTGCCGAAAGTTGTTTAATCGAAGACACATCATCGAATGTATGATTAATCGAAAGCATGTTTAATCGAAACACGTTTCATCGAAATATCATTCACCGACGGTGCATTTTGTCGAATTCATGAAACATCGAATATTCATTTTATCGAAAAAACCGGGCAAGAGCATATCGGAAAACGGCTGAGCCGATTATGTTCAGAATAGTTTTATTTTAAAGAATTTTATATGCCTACTATTTCTGATTTTTTTCATATTTTTTGGACACACGGATCTAAAGTTAGAGAGTTTTTTATTTAGGAGCGGTTATCACCGGAAATATTGACTTAAGGAAAAAAATATTTTGGGACCTATTCAACGATACCCTATACTATAGATAGAATTACAGAAAAAAATAATAAATACATCCCCACTTTACCACAAAGGGATCTAAAAAATTTTTTTCTCTGTTTTATTCTACCACTTTGTCGGCGTAATTAGGGTAATTTGCCAATTATTAGCCACTCTTCAATTATTAGCCACCATTCAAAAATGAATTCTATTTATATGTAAGTAGAACTCACTTCAATAAGAGGCGGCCACTAATTAAACGAGTGATTGGTAGGCAAATCCAGTAATTGGCCATTTTCCTCATACTAAAATGAGTTCTATCCACCTATAAAATAGAACTCATCTAGTATAAGGTGGCTAGTAACTAAAACGCGGCCAATAACTAGGTTTTTACTTAAATATATACCTTCTACTATAATGAACTTTGTTATCTTATAAATAGAAATCATTTTAAACATGTAGGTGGCCAGTATTTAAAATCGGCTAGTAATTGACAATTTACCCTAATATGTATTCCTGTACCAAATTGCAAATGATTAGTACTAACGGCCACTGAGCTATGCTGAGGACAGACAGACGGACATGGCGAAACTATAAGGGTTCCTCGTTTACTACGGAACCCTAAAAGTGGTAAATGGGTTATCAACTTATCACTATCACTATTTTTTGATTATTTTGTAATTTTTTATTTACAAAACTGTACAATTTATATACATAAATTACATCTAACTAATCTACTGAACCTAACCTATATCTAAGATTGGCCCTTATGGCAAAGTACCGAGGCAGCATTTCCTCGCTATATCGCAATACTGATGCGTTGTGCGAGGAAGTCGCCAGTTCTTCGGTCTTTAGTTACGTCAACCAGACGTTTTGCGATCTCAGCAACCAATTTGCGTGCGCTGCCAATTTTAATTTTTCAAATATTTGTGAACCTCAAAAATCTCAAAATGTACCTCATTACAGTGAAAACAGCACAGAACAGAATTAAGTATATACTCGTAGGTATTTTTTTTTTGTACTTATTGCATTTAACTAAGATAGGTATTTCTTTCGCAATTGTATGTAGTACTTCAGTACCAACAAATGTGTGTTTTTGGTTCCTTGGAGCTTGGAACGGATGTTGGTGTGGGAGTGGGGGAATATTTAAAACGTAATAAATATAAGGGCCTCGCCAAAGAGTACGATTTTGTATCGTTCGACATAGAAACTTCAGGGTCATGGGGCCCCAGCGCACGCAAATTGGTTGCTGAGATCGCGAAACGTCTGGTTGACGTAACTAAAGACCGAAGAACTGGCGACTTCCTCGCACAACGCATCAGTATTGCGATATAGCGAGGAAATGCTGCCTCGGTAGAATAAAATATAGAAAAAAAATGTTTAGATCCCCTTGTGGTAAATAAATACCTATAAATAATAAATAAATATGCTTTATTGTGCACTACAACGAAAACTTAAACAGAAACACAGATAAACAGTAGATGCAAGTAGGTGACAACAGGCGGACTTATCGCTGAAGAGCGATCTCTTCCAGACAACCTAAAAAAAGTAGGGATGTTTTTATTAAATTTTTCTGTAATTCCATCTATAGTATGGGGTATCGTTGAATAGGCCCCAAAATATTTTTTTCCTTAAGTCAATATTTTCGGAGATAACCGCTCCTAAATAAAAAACTCTCTAACTTTAGATCCATGTGTCCAAAAAATATGAAACAATCAGAAATAGTAGGCATATTATAAAATTCTTTAAAATAAAACTATTCCGAACATAATCGGCTCAGCCGTTTTTGAATAACTACGGAACCCTACACTGAGCATGGCCCGATATGCTCTTGCCCGGTTTTTTCGATAAAATGAATATTCGATGTTTCATGAATTCGACAAAATGCACCGTCGGTGAATGATATTTCGATGAAACGTGTTTCGATTAAACATGCTTTCGATGAATCGTACATTCGATGATGTGTCTTCGATTAAACAACTTTCGGCAAAGCGACTTTCGAAATGGCGTAGGTAACCCCAGGACCGGGTATCCGATGTTCGCACTTGCAATAACAGACGCCCTCGCGATCTCCAAACTTCAGTTATTGCGCAGGCGTGTTTTAACTGCTTTCAACTACGATCAAACTATTCTGTGTGCTGGCCAATTTTCGAGGTTTTGCTGACTAGTTGTTGTACTGGCAAAAACACGTGATGGCACTATCAAAGTAAGGTACACCCGGCTAAGATCGGATCTAATGTAAGATCGGATGACCGCAATAACTACTAAAATAGTAGTCTTTACTGGTTATATATTATGCATGACGCCATTTCAGCCCTCCCCTCTCGCTTGTATACAGCAACCGCTCAGCTGCATCAGTCGTGAGCTACGAATAGAATATAACCAGTCAAAACTTTGATGGACCAATCACAACTATTTTTAAGTGGCGATGTCAATTTTTATAGGTTGACATTGAAATTCATTACCGTGGTGCCTTCAAGAGGGTGACACTTGTCAAGTAAAATTCAGGGCCATTTTTGAAAGGCAATTGGGTATGGCGTGCGGCTTCCATGTTTTATTTGTTCGTAGCACTGGTACTGTCGATCTGTGAGTTACCTACCCGTATCCTCAAACAAACCTTTTTGTAACCGGGACATAATATATTATTCATTCCCCATCACCGTCCTTCGTTTGTGTTCATTAAGATGCTAATATTTATTTACATTTCCAACGTTGTGATGTTTTACTCGACATTTTCGGCGTTTAAAAGATAATCGTCATCGTAGTACTAGAGTTTTATCCCTTATACATAAATAACTAGCCACATTTTTACAGAAATCATTATTATTTTTCATCATTAGGAGCATTCCATGAAAACATCTACTTTTTGTCGCTTACGACTCGCTATGGTAGCTACTCTAATAAAATATGCTAGCGGCTAGGAAACTCTGTCAATCTTAAAGCCTTGATATATTATTTTTGAAAAGACAGTGTCGCTTACGACATGTTTTCATGAAATGCTCCATTATCAGCCTAGTTTTAGCCAACTATCATATACGATAGTCCACTGCTGGACTGGTATAGACGCATTAGGAGGTAAATGCTCATAATCGCCACGCTAGGCAAGTGGATTGGCGATCGCAGTAATGTGTCCACTATGATAAAGCTGCTACCCATCATCAATCTTTTATCAAATAATGGTCAATCATTTATAGACAAAATAAACATAATACACTTCATGTTAAGAAAAAAAGAGGATTTTCAACTGAACATCTCAATCAACAACATTCCAGTCCCTCAGGTTCAGGCCGTTAAATATCTAGGTTTCACCATTGACTCCGGATTAACATGGATTCCCCACATTGACCAAGTATGCAATAAACTGGCCTCGGCATGCTATGCACTATCTCGGCTCGCACCCACACTATCCATCGATAACCTAAAAAAAGCATACTATGGATATTTCCATTCTATCTTAATACAGGGAGTCGATTTGTGGGCAACATCTGCTGACCGTGATAGGCCATTTAAGCTTCAAAAGCGCGCATTACGAATAATCGCGCGTAAACCGGCTGATCACCCCGCCAAAGAACTTTTCAAACAATATGTATAAAATCTTAACTCTGCCCAGTGTATATGTCGGCGGCCGATCGTAAAATCCGCCAGAACACGAAATTCCTAGGCACATCGTGATACGCCGCCAATTCATGTTTTGGCGTAGTAACATCCGCCATATCGTTCAAAGCTCATCGTTTAACGATTTGCCCAGTGTCGTTTAAGCAGATCATGAAATTCCTAGGCATATCATAAAAAGCCGCCATTTCATGATTCGCCAAGTAAAACCCGCCAATGGCGTTTAAGCAAATCATGAAATTCCTAGGCATATCAATGATACGCCGCCATATCGTTCAATACTCACCGTTATACTTAAGTAGGGTGACCAAAATTGAAATAAAAAAAATGCAGAAAATATAAGACGTAGCTGACGCTAAAAAACTCATACGGGACATCGGACGTCGTCTCCGACAAAAAGGAGAGCATTCTCGCTCAGAGTCGTTCCTGGTGCAACGGCTGTCCATGGCTATTCAACGCGGAAACGCTGCGAGTGTTATGGGCACTTTTGCACCGGGAACGACGATGCAAAAGACTAATATATTATTTTTAGTGTTTTTGTTTTTAAGTTAGTTTTAATTTTATTTATTTTATTGTAATTTTCTCTTTAAGTAATTATGTTTTAATAAATCAGACGTAGGTACAATATTTAATTAAATACTATGTATTTAACAAATAAAATTAAACGAGACTTTTATTGTAACCTACTTAGAACAAATATTAAATTACCTAATTGAAAAGGTTCAATGAAATAACACTTATAATAATAGTGGGAACAAATATTTAGTCTTAATGTTTCAATCCGTTAGTTTCATTCTCAATAATCTAAAAATGGCACATACAATCATAGCCATGTCATAGGTAACATGTCTATTATAAACAGCATTTTTCATAAGTCGGCCATTTTACTTTTACGTGACCAGTGAGATATTGGCAGAAAAAGTGTGATATTAGGTACCTATTATTATATTAAGTATGATTTCATACAAATCGGGCGACAATCGAGGACCACTGAGTTACCGTGATTATTAATATTGACTGTGATTAATTATTACAAAAAGGTATCGGAATTGATAGCCTAATTAAGCCTCATTCTAAACCAAAATTTCATCTTCACTGCGTAAATAAACACGACCGCCATATTGCATACGCAGCGCCACCGTGGCCAAGAAAGAAACAATTTTACGAAGTGCCCGCTATGTAGCTAGGAATATCGACGAACGCATTCCTTTAATCGATCTGCCGTATTGTTTATCAGCCACATCGTGATGTGCCTGGACAACTTTTAGGCAAATCATGATTTGGCGGCATTTCATGATCTGCCTAGGAATTTCGTGTTCTGGCTAATTTTACGATCGGCCGCCGACATATATATCCTTACTGCTTGCAAATATGTAAGGGCTAACCAGCATAACTACTCTGCATACGGCGTCAGAAGCGAGAGATGTCGCGCGCTAAACCTGCTCGCGCCCCCGCGGCGACGGCTCGCTAAGTCGCGTGCATCACTCAGCGTCTTCGGCCCTAGAATTTATAACTGTATTCCAATCGACATAAAAAACTCTGCTATAGTGACACAATATTCACAAACAAATTGAAATCGCTGCTCTGTGAGTTGGCATGTTACAATACTAACGAATTTATACAAAGTGAATTGTAATTAGTATCCAGATAATACCTACTCGTAACTACTCGTCGTACACCTAGCCACCACTACCTTATGTGACAAAAATTTGCAATTGTAATTATTATTAAAATGACATTGTTTTTAAATAGTTAATGATAAACATAATGAATATACCTATGCATTAATATAAGTAACTAATGCACTAAAACTTTTGATTATATGTATATACCTACTACCAAACCAAATTGTTTTTGACGTGAAAAATTGTAATCACATATTATTTTTACCAATAAATAAATTTGAATTTGAATTTGAATCCTTTAGTCGACTCTTACGACACCCGCAGGAGGAGTTGGGGTGATGACAAATGTATTCTTACTGCCGATACCATACGGCTGACAGATATATTATGCCTAGTCAAACGGAAAATTGCACGTAGAACCGATGGCCGTTGGGGCGGGAAGGTTCTTGAGTAGCAGCCACGTACCGGAAGGCGTAGCGTGGGTAGGCTCCCCACAAGGCGGACTGATGACCTGGTGAAGATCGCAGGAGTACGCTGGATGCGGGTGGCGCAGGACCGGTCATTGTGGCAATCTTTGGGGGAGGCCTATGTTCAGCAGTGGACGTCTTTCGGCTGATATGATGATGATGATGAAACGATAAAAGCTCAAATAGGCTTGTGTTGTGTACTAAACACCGTTTGATAGATCACATCATCATATCACATCCTATCTCCGTCCACTGCTGGACGTAGGCCTCTCCTATTATCTACACGAATGGACACATTAAGCAATAAAACCCAATAATCGCCACGATGGGCAAGCGAATTGGCGATTGCAGTAGTCCACTGTGATGGTGCTGCTGTCCATCATCAATCTTTTGAATGATCAGTGTCACTTCCCTTAGTCGATACCAACTGGCAGATAAAACACAACCATTGAAAACCATTACGGAGGAACAAGTATGTAGCTGATAAATTCATTGAGAGATGCACTGGGAATTTAACTCCAGTTTCATAGGCAGAATCACTACCGTATAACCTCCTACTTACTACTAACCTCCAAACGCTCCCTGCAATGATCCGAAACTTAATGAAATGTGTTGCATTAGGCGTTTGTTTTATTAATTGTGCTATTCATAGACAAAAACTTTTCAGTAAGAATAAAAAACTTAGACAAATTCAAATGAATTTTATTTCGACCTTCATGGGTCATATCTTGTTAGTAAAATTTACATCAAAAAACTTCTTCATTTATTAGTCTTATGTACATTATACAAGGAAAAAAATACATATAACGTAATTATACGTAGGCGAAAGCTGCGTGGATCTGGGAACAATGGTCGACATACTGGCAGTCAAGTCTACGCGTGAATGTGGTTAGGATTCCGTTGGAGCTGGCCCGCAGTCCACGCAGCAGGGATGTGCAGCGTTTCCGCATAATGGCATAAAAACAATCTACTCCAGCCTCCGCGAACATCCCAGATGCGCTGCAATATCGTGGCAGCTTCATCAGAACCCTAAACGCATTATTGTATTGTACACGCAGCGCGTCATACTGTCGCGTCAAAGCTAAGAAGAAGATTGGGACTGATGTTTATTTAGCAGTTGAAATTGTGGAACATAGTTGCAATATTGGACCATAGTTGGGTAGTCTTACGGTACCGTCTAAGTTACAGAGCATGTTTGAATCAAGCGAAGACTCAAATAATCCATAGACATACTTGGCAACAAATTCCCAAAAAAAAAACAATGCCAACAAATAAATATCTGGGACATCTTATACAAATCGACGTAGTCCCACGGTAAGGGCTTGTAGTGTGGGTACCAGGCGACGATATATGTAATAGAGACACGATACACGATGTAATAGAGAGACGATATACGTATACATACAGATACTTAAACATATAGACAGCCATGACGCCCATGACCAAGGAACAAATATTTTAATTAATTAATTTTGCTAAACAACTACCTGAAGTAACTAGGTATCGTAGCCTACGGATACCTGTAACTCCAGAATCTAATAATTGCCATGTGACTGAAAAGCTGACGTGCCGATGAAATTTCTATTGACTATTTTCATCATAAGTTTACAATTAATATTGTAGCAATAAATTCAAATTTTCAACAAGCCATCAATTATTTAAGATAATTATTTACTACCTCCAATATTGCCAAAGGGATAGCAAACCACGCGACTTTAGATATAGAGATCACCAATAGAATGTATATTTTTTGTATGAAACCATAATAATTATGTATGAAGCTTTAATTTTATATGTAACTTAAACTATTCAAAATTTGTTTCCATTCCAATTTGAATAAACGATACAGATTGTGCATATAAAAAGTATAACATAAGTAATAATTAAATCTAAAGTAGACTAACAAATTAAAACTAAATAAACTAAAGATTAAAATATAACTAAACTAAAGTAACATATCTAATTAAGACTAAATAAAACTAATATAAATCTAAAAAGTTGGGCCTCCGCGGTGTAGTGCCAAAGAGAAAATATTTTCAACTCAAAAGTCAGTGGTCCGAATTGAAGTTTTCATAATTATATTCTTCAATTACGGCTTATTATTATTAATGTTCAAAAGGAGAAAAACTAGTTTTTAAAGGAATTTTCAATGCAAAAACCTCGCTGGGACTTGCTTTTTAAAACAGCATATTCACTTTTTCTCAAACTCAAAATAGCGAAGTATGACGTTTCAGGTGCGACTAGGACAAGAGGTCGTTAATGGAATTTAATACTAATCTTGAATGCCTAGGCCGGCAATTTGCTCTTTTTAATTCCATTCCGCACAAATTTGTGGCACAGGAATCATGACATTCAGCCACCACGCAAAAAAAAAATTTTTTTTAATGATTTTGTTGTTTATTTCATTGCATGTTTGAGAAAAGCACTATACATACCTCGGCCGGAAATATGGAGTTGCCCGCCTTAGACCTATCCGGCCTCTCTTCGCTAGGCCTATATGTCTTCGGCCGGCAAACCCTTTCGTCCCGGCCTCTACAGTAATGTACTATTACAGAATACTTGCTAAAAATAGGTAGTAATCGGATATAACTAGGTACAAGTTTGAACTCCTGTTTATTTCATTAATTTTCGGATCTCCCTTGCATTTTGATAGCGTTTGGAATAGCCAAGAACCCTAACTATGATTTCATAATGAAAATATTTCCTCTAACCTACTCGTAACGTAATATATCTTACTCGCAATTGCGAAAGAACCGGGAGTTTGTATAGGTTGTTGAGTATGTTACTCTATGATAAGTTTGCTACAATTTATCCGATCTTGAGAGAGTGGCCGTGGATATTATAAAGTAGAATATTTCATCATCGGTTCTCTTGTGATGCGACGTCATGTGACGCTAGGTATGTCTGGACGACTGAAAGTTTATGCCACATTGTGTCACAAATTTTATGATATCTGTCCATTGCGTTAGAGAGTGTGCTGAGGGGTTATCATGATGCCTTAAATGCGATTCAGTTAAGGTTCGGCTTGTCAGTTTTTTACAGTTATTTTATGGAACTGAACCTAAACTGAATCGTATTTGTAATTCGTGGTAGCTCTCCTGATGATCTTTTACCTTCAACTTTTTTTGCCACCAGAGATTCCATAGAGTTCTCGTTGCGGGTGGTGTACCCAAAAACAAGAAGGTAAGTTCATATCCAAATCATAGAAGATAATCGTCATACATCAGCGTAAATCTTCTTTCTACCCCCATCACCATCTTTGGCAGTGATGCCTGATGCCCTTTGCCTTACTTACTGGATGCGTTGTATATTCATAGTCTACAGTCAGGTCTGTCATGTGAAATAATATTGACCTAACCGCAGACCACAGAACACAACCAGTGGATTAAAACCCTGATGGCCATGCTAGTCTTAGTATAGAAAGTAAGCTTTTAATTAATACTACATTGGCAGACAAGCAAATAACCAGGTCGCGTCATAGGAGCCTGTAGAAGCCACCTTTTAAGAACGTGTTCACTTCTGACTAATCTGGTGTAGTTCTTTGGGCAAACCTCGACAGGAATCTCTTTTAAACTAACTAAATTCGCTAAGTCGTGTGGTGATGACGATGAGAATACATTAAACAAACAGTAAACTTATCACGGCCGCACTGATAGTGATGTTGAACTGATTTAGGGGTCATTCTCAGAGGGCACGTTTTTTGGGCGTTGGGTAGAATAACTTTGTATTCTTGCATATATATGGCATAAAAAAAATGTTGGTGGGCAGTTTTCGTTTTTTATCATGCTCCATCAAGCGTCCAGACTCCAAATTTTGGGATAAACCCCTTTGCAACTCGGGAACCACTACTATTACCTAACACAGGGTACTTTTTTATTATAGTCAATTAAACAAGTTAACATTTTGTTATGTTGATTGTTATTTAAACTGCTTGTATAAAGAAATATGTTTTTTTCTCCATGCGTACGAATTTATGACTAAACTCCGTCATTGGAAGCAAAACAAAATTTAACATCACTATTGGCAAGTTTACGATCATCACTATTGCATTGAGCAAGCCAGTTCAGTCTTGTCTGTGACACGGTGGGTGAGCAAGGTGCGTTTGGCGACGCTGGGGGATTTTACGAACATAAGTATCTAATCTCCGTATTTTGTCACTTGTATTTTCTCAACTCCGTTTAGTCATTTATTTTTCTATTGGTGTGATTGATTGTTCTACTATTTCAGTGTAACGAATTAAACTGTATTATCTGTTAAATGCGTGTAATATGGCTGTACTAAATAAAGTCATTAATGAAATAAAAAAATAAAACAGCTTTCTCCCTAGGCTCCGTCAAATAAACTC
>JALPQI010015494.1:0-26671 GCA_025490895.1 Thaumatotibia leucotreta
TATGACAAGCCGATGAAACAAGGCCTTTTTTAAAATAAAAAAGCAAACTTGACATCAACATGACATATGACGTGAAACAATCATTATTTGTCAAACAAAACCATGTAAAATATAAAAATTATAAATTATATTAACGTACCCAATGAAAATGAATATGTGTCTGAACATCAAGATTATATGATTTACATCCTTACGGTGAGTACATTTATACATATCTCAGTATATTTAGTATAAATGAATCGGTATTATTAATTATTGTCGCCTGCCTCTCCTATTACTAGTAAATGCCCATAATCGCCACGCTGGGCAAGTGGGGTTGACGATCGCAGTAGTGTGTCCCACTATAATGATGGTGCTGCCCATCATCATCATCATCATCAGCCTATGATAGTCCACTGCTGGACGTAGGCCTCTCCTATTAATTATGCGTATAAACGCATTAGGAAGAAAATACCTATAATCGCCATGCTGGGCAAGCGGATGGGAGTCATCAATCTTCGATAAATAAATGGTCGGTGACACTTCAATCCCTTAGCCGACTCATACGACACCCACGGGAAGAGTTGGGTGGTGACAAAGTATTCTTATTGTCATCATCGGCATCACACACGCTTGGGGCATTTTTATTATAAAAATACTTTTACAGATATCAGTGTAGCCATGTATTTACGTAATATTAGTAATTCAAAATGCTGTCATAATACAGCAGAATAAAATAACGAGCACGATGTACTACATAACTGCTCGTATGATTAAAACATATCACGTGAAATACCTTAGGGCGTCGTGCTCACTGCCAATAGGGTAATTCTAGATAACTAAGTAATCGTTTACATGATTGTAAAGTAAGTGTAAGTCATAGTAATGCTATCAAATAGGATGGATATCAGAGTAAGTAGCTACATATTCCAGGATGTTTATATAATAGTGATGAAAATGTAGTTGGTTGGTAGGACCTCGACATCTAACATCTTGACTTTTTTATTATTACGGTGGCAAATAAGCATACAAGCCTTCTGATGGCAAGCAGCTGCTGTAGCCAGAGGTGTCACAAGCGTATCGACGACGATGACAAATGGGACAGAAGATACGACGATTCCTCCATCGCCGACGCAGTGCATCCTAATCATGGAGTTCTGACTGCTTGAATCATCAACTAGACAACACAATGACTCTAGTTCAATTTGGCTGTGGTTTCTGTAAAGTATATTATTTAGTTTAGTAATACTCATTAGAATGTAAAGGAAGGGGTAAAGGCAGTCAAAACCAGTGTTATAATTTTGTTATCATATTGATAGGAAGGTCTTTTAAAAAGTAAAGAACTTCATTTATGTAAAATAATACACATAGTTACTTAGGACCTAATGTTGTCTGCCAGTTTGTCTTTCCAGCTATGAAAAGCTTTGATCAGATTTTTTTTGATAGCCTTAAGAAAAGAAGGAAGGTATGTGATCCCTCATTTAGTACCTGTGTATGTATGGTATGCTATTTAGGTTTATGCTTATAAATGCCTTAGGTTTTCTATATGAATAGGATTGTTCTATGGCACCATGCCCGAATAATTATCTAAATATTCCCGATTAATTATCAATCTAATTATCTAATTAATTATAGGAAATAAGATTGTGAGCTATTATTATGCTACATAAGATAGTTCAGACTTCACACTCCACAATGGTGAGAAGTATCTAATAACGGCATCCTGTTAAAATATTTAAAATAAGTAGTAGTCGTTTATAAATACAAAATGTCCAATGCCAGTGAATAGGTTCTAAGATTTTATTGGCATCGTGACCTCCTTTGATTCTCATCATCATCGTCAGGCTATCACAAATCCATTGCTGGACGTAGGCCTCTCCCATTAGCGTATTGACGCATTAGGAGGTAAATACCCATAATCGCCACGCTGGGCAAGCGGATTGGCGATCGCATTAATGTGTCCACTATGATGACGCTGCTGTCCATCATCAATCTTCTATAAATGAATGGTCCGTGACACTTCAATCCGTTAGTCGGCTCTTACGATACCCACGGAAAGAGTTGGGGTGGTGACAAATTTATTCTTATTGCCATCATCACATGGCAACCGTAACCACATCGCGAATTCGATTCGATACTAGTACATAAAATACTTCTGAAAGGACTAATTTATTAAGTTTTCTAATCTCAATAATATTATAAGTGATTTGTAACCTACCTAGGCCGATGTGTAAAATAAATAAATTAATATCTTGGGGCATCTTACACAAATCGACTTAATGTAACGGAATAATGTCTTATTTATGTCAGGTTCATTATGCATCCCCATGTTCTTGTACTCGAAAATAATACCTACTAAAACAAACTACATTATGAATGACTGAAGTCTAATGTTTTTCAAGTGATTTTATTGTAGATGGCAAGTATGTGTGTAGGTATACGTATGTATATGTGTCATCATCATCAGCCTATGATAGTCCACTGCTGGACATAGGCCTCTCCTATTAACTATGCGTATAAACGCATTAAAGGCAAATGCCCATAATTGCCACGCTGGGCAAGCGGATTGGCGATCGCAGGAATGTGTCCACTATGATGACGCTGCTGCCCATCATCAATCTCGTATAAAAGAATGGTCAGTGACACTTCAATCCCTTAGTCGACTCTTACGACACCCACAGGAGGAGTTGGGGTGGTGAAAAATGTATTCTTATTGCCGTCACCACACGGCCAATGTATGTGTTGTTCTAGGCAATATTACTAGGTATTACAGAGTAGAATATTGCTACACATAAATCCAACACCATTTAATTTATGATAGATATAGTATGAATTTTCAATTTAAGTTATTAAACCAAAAACGAAGTAGAAGTACCAATTTATGGTCAATAATGCATCATCATTTTCTTGAGCGTTGTAGGCACATTTGCCGTAAACCCGAAACCTTCTGTAATTTTAGTAGTCCTAATATGCTAAGCAGTGGAACATGAAAAACAAAGACCGTATTCGCTTGGTACTAGATAGGTATGATTTTATGCCATCAATGTCATACATCCGTCCTTTTCCCAGTTCTAAAAATACATACCTATGCATATATTATGTTATAGTACCTATGTGCCGGTCCGTCCGTCTGTCCTTACCGAGGCGGTTTCTAATTAATTTAAAAGGACTCGTGAACGAAATATCGTTCTTTGAATGTATCTTAATTCTTTTGAAATCTCTTATAAACTTCCCCATTTCCAATAATACAAGAATTTACATGTAACCTATACATATATTCATAGGTACTTACTTGAACAAAGTTACTAGATTTTGATTATTTTTATGATGAGTCATTTGAGTAATTTCGCTGTGATTATTATACTACTTATCACGCATCTTCTACAATGACCATAATGACAATGTATTTATGTTTCAATTATTGAAATGGTAAAGGGCATTTACCATTTAAAATGCCGATCAATTTGTATAATTTTATATTATAAAATTAAACCCAAGTATAGTCTAGTTAGTATATGTATATGTATAGACCAACCTAGTCTTAAGTTACTAAGATATTATTTACTTTTTACATGCACATCGAAGAGCAAATGCAATTAATCAGTCAACAATGGTGAACTACATTCAAGGCAAGATGAGATAGATATGAAAAGGACAGTGGAATACTTGGTCAAGAACTTTAATTATGATGAAGAATAGCTCCTCCAAGAAAGGTAGTATACATCCTTGGGGTTGAAAAATTGCTAAACGGTGTCCGTGCTTAAATTAGCCTTGAATATAAGATTCTATTAAATAGTATGTACTCGTAAGTAATGTAAACAAAAATGTACTATATAATGCATCAATCTGTGTGTTCTATAAATATGCATTAAGGCAACTTGCCTTTTTTAATCTAAATATTTCGTTAAGGTATTTCGGTATTTCGAAAGTATAACCACAGGTAAACGTGAGTACCTACGAAGAATAGTGTAAAATAGTCTTCATACCTACTGCGTAAAATAGTCAAAATATAAATGAACGTCATAAAGCATTCATACACAAATCTACCGAGTTTCACGGTAAGCTCCATTAAGGCTTGGGTTTTGTGTACTAATTAAAGGAGGATATGTATATTTGGTATATATGTATTAGATACTTAAATACGTAGAAAAGAACCATGACTGAGGAACCAATATTTTTGTAATAAATACTACTTACGCGAAGAGATGCACCCTCCGAGATTTGAACCTCGCTTCGCAAGCAGGGTGACTACTGACTATCGATTAAATTATGGAGGCCGTCATGTAATGTCTACAACAAAAGTATACAAGTGCTATCTTTTACCATGGATAAATAAACGATCGTTTCACATTTAATTTTATTACAAAGGAAACCATTATCGTTTCGCGCATATTTTTAGTTTTATCTTTGAAAATCGTAATAGAAAAGAGATCTCTATATTGTGTACGGGTATAAATAAATAATTTTATTTTTCTTCAATTCATTTCTGTTGTGTTTGCAGGGAAGTCAAGTCCACCTAGAAGAGCTCCGAGGCATATTGTCTTGTCGTGTCTTCACCCAGAATCTGTTTTGTCATGACGTATGATGTCAAAGTGATTCTCCCACTAGGAAATTAGTTATTAATTCGTTATTCATTAGTCGAGCTTTTGGCGGCAAGTCACTTTCAGGCTAGAGGAAAAAAACTGGGGACTCTCAGAACTTGGTACACGCATTTCGTTTGTGGCTGTCATACATGTGGATTATGTTATTTACAGCAATATTTTACAAGTCGATAGGCCCAAAATAATAAGGCTTAAATTGTGCGAATGCGTGACGATATTGTGTGTGTGTGTGTGGATAGACGATATATTTATATAATAGATAGGTACAATATTATATACTATAGGTACTGAAATAGGAAGATATACTTATATTGAAATAACTAGAAAACAACCATGACCAAGGAACAAATATTCGTCTTCGCCGGGATTCGAATCTTTAACCTCCAGTTTCGTAGGCATAGTCAATGCTAGCTAGGTTATGGACGCAGACAAGTAGAGTTTCCAGTGTCAATAGCAGACTATCAGCAGAAAAGGAAGTAGGTGCATGAGCTGACGATATTTAAGTATTTTCTCGTAGAAGGTGCGCTATATGACGATCTTACATTAATTTAAGCAACTAATAAGCAATACAGGATTTTTGTTAGATACCATTTCCGATGGCGGGTTCGTTGGGAAATCCTAAAATTTTGGAAACTTCTAAACGGATTTTTTTTATCAGTTAAGTTCCTCAAGTATTGAGAAATTGCGTTCATTCTTGAAATCCACGTTTACATAGATGTTTAGTACTTTCATGTACATATATTATCAAGCGTATTCATATAAATATTACATTTTTATCAAGTAAAGGGTAAAGAGATGGGAGATGAATACCTTACAGACAACTAAAGTCAAATTAACATTCTCTATCTATTAATGGTGTGCTGGTTTCCTGCTGCGTAACATAACCAAAACTCTACGGGAATACAATGGGGGGCCCATCGAGACTTCTGTCGACTTTTGCTATCGACATAGAGACATAGGGTCGGCAAAACGTATGTGACATCACTGAAGATGCCCACGTTTATAAGCTGCAGTAGCTGTTTACCATCAGGTTACTTGTTTGTCATGGTAGAATATAATATAACAAACGTGGAACTGCTGGTGACTACGGAACAATCACAAAATATGATACATTTGTGTTGACCTTATTTCATTTCCGCATAATCTTGTAGCCTTTTGGGATCATAATTACAACGGAGCCGGTTTGATTCTTGTGGTTAAAGATTGAAACAGACATTATATTGTATAATATATTATAACTAGGTACCTACTACTTTTTCATATTTAAGACAATTACAGATTATGAATATAATTTAGTGATTCTTCGGCTTCTTATTTGGTTCATGCCTTTTGAGCTGAATTATCTGAGTAGCGTTAGCTTCACGGTGTCATGTTACCTTTGAACGCCTTACATCTTACACAAGATATGGCTAAAAAAATACACCAAAACTTCGAACCTAATCGAGCAAATGTACCTAAGCCATACGTAAAAGTGTGAGAATCGCTTTGACAGCTGACATCATGGCACCTAAAGGTGTTCTTGGCGTTCAAGTGAAGATTGTTTCGATACGGTAATTATTTATACAATTAGGTTTGAGTGTATTCATATAATTATATGCTCTTATACGCTATAACACTACTAAAGACAGAGCCGACTTACAACATAATTTCGTCCCTAAATATTGGCCGGCCAGTCAGAGCCGCCATAGTCGTCTGTTTCTGTCTACGTGTGAAAGAAAGAGATGTTACATAATTGTTGACTTATGCAATATAATATTCAAATGTTTACTATTTCTTCTATATACTAATATAGTAGAAATAGTAGACTAAAATATAATATTCAAATGTTTACTATTTCTACTATATACTAATATATATACTTTCACACGTAGACAGAAACAGACGACTATGGCGGCTCTGACTGGCCGGCCAATATTTAGGGACGAAATTATGTTGTAAGTCGGTTCTGTCTTTAGTAGTGTTAAAGTGTGTAAGAGCATATAATTATATGAATACATTACTATTTATTCTATGTAAATATAAAATCCGTCAATAAGGGACCTTTGAAGTTTCCATCGGATTGTCTATGTTATTATTTGTCTGTCAAGTCTTATCATGTATTGAAATGGTTTTTGTGTAATAGAGGTATAGATCTCAATCACGTCTAAAAACCGACATGATAAAAACTTAAGCAACTATTTTCCGTACACGTAAATTAAGAAAATTCAGAGTTGTCATTTCTTACCACCACTTTTTTCATACGCAGCAAGCTGTGACTTATGTGTATTTTAAGATTATTAAGGACAAGACTATATGTATTAAATGCTACATAAAACGTGACTAAATCATGTGGCAATCTATGAGGAATACGTGTATTCATCATCATCAGACTACATCAGCCTATCGCTGGGCAAAAGCCGCTCTTATTGTTTATACCTACGCAGGACGCAGTAGGAGGTAAATGCCCATACTTAATCGCCATGCTAGGCCAGCGGGTCGGCGATCGCAGTTGTGTGCCCACTATGATGACGCTGCTGTCCATCATCATCAATAAATCCGTCGTCGTGACACTTTATATAATGTAGTCGACGTTTACGATACGCACAGGAAGAGTTGGGATGGTGAGAAATGTATTCTTACCGCCGTCATGCTGCGGCGCGTATTATGGCATATGTGTATTATCGATATGATTATCTGCGCCCAACACCCGCAAGGTTCCACCCTAGTAGCCTCGGCATCGCTTTTCAGTCTTTGCGTTGTTTCCGTTATATGTGTGTAACGCTGGCAGTAAGCCGTCGCCAGACTTCGAAGCACTCTTCGAGAGGTTTCGGAAGGATGGATGTAGCTTTGGTGGCTTTAGACGACCCATAAAAATACTGAGGAAAACAACGGAAGACGTTGGGCGGTCTTGTTCCTAATCATTATTCCAACTAACAATTTCATACGTCAATATATTTTTGTAAATTAGCTTTGTTATACAATGTGTGTAATGTGTACCTAAAGAGGGTTATAAGCTTATAAGGTTCGATGAAACAATCACGCTAACAATGTATCTATGACATGTACGAGTATAACAACATTCAGTAGGATTTATGGAATACAAAACTAGGACTCGCTTACACGCTTAAAAACTTATAACTTCGCAGGTAAAAGGAGTATTGGAGGAAGTACATATGTAAGTAATTAAGGTAGAGCAGCAGGATACCCAGATCCCGAGGTAAGCATCAGGTTCGACGCCAAATACCGGTATATAAGTCACGGCCTGCTTATTATTATTCATGTTCATTGATTATCTGGGAAATAGCAATCAGTAACAGGATAAACGCTTCCAAAATAAGTTGTACTCGTACGCTATTTCATTTCAAGAGTCTGATCAAAAAAATGGATGGGAAATAGTATGAGCATCGCTAGCATCTTCAAGCATCTGTACCAGCCTGCTGAGCTCAATTGATAAAGATCATCGATATTTATCAGGCGTGTGCCGTATATAATTGTATGTATGTATTTATAAATTGTACCGATTGCCAAACACCAAGGAGTTTCATGACTCGCACTATACCTGTTTCCCTGTATCCTATATACCTACTTAATAATTAATTATGAATATTATTTTATTCTTTGAATATCATAACATAACTTACAAGTAAACCGCTTATGCTTTAGTAGGTACCCGCATGAAAAAATTGTCTGCTAAGTTAACCGTATATTGAATGATAACTTAATGGTCACTGGTGCAAGTGTTGGAAACATTTAGTTGAGGAGCACTAGTAATGGACACTTCAAACGTAGTCCTAAGAATATATAGGATACCTAAGGTTCTAAAGTTTATGTCGGGAAACAATGCATAACTCTTACTTTAAATAAAAAGGAATATTCATAATAATGTACACGGTTCCACATGTACGGAATCACTTATAGTCAAAGACACTATTGGAATCCAATAGGGTCCTTGACCATTACGAGGGTTGCGTAGTGAAACCCGATAAGTCGAACAAACCGATTTTTTAAATACGAACTATATACACCAGCGTCAAGTTGTTAATTAAATTGGTAATATCTGAGCGTTTCAACCGCTTAATTTTGGTGGCATCATTTCTGCCGAAGTTTCTAAACGTCTCAATGTTATACTTCGTCATTTCATTTAGTATAAGGTACCGTTCCTCCTTCAAATGACATGACAAGTAGCACATTGTAACCAATAGAAACTTCGGCAAGAATGTTGCCACCAAAATTAAGCGGTTGAAACGCTCGGATATTCACCCACCTACCTATACTATGTAGGAGGCTAGCATATCTTGTGTTTAACAGTAGCACGCTGCTTTTTCGCGGCTACCAGTCTCTTTTTAATCAGTATAATCGAAAAGAGATGGCTAGCTGCGTGTTGCTTTCATACACAAGATGTGCTAAGGCCACTGTGTCTCATGGCGGAGATCACTGGGGGGCTAGAATATCTTGTATTTGACAGCAACATACAGATACACACACATCTCCTTTTAATCTATGCAATCGAAAAGAATCTGGTAGGTGCAAGTTGCTGTTAAGCACAAGATGTGCTAGGGCCACTGATTCACCTCATTAGAGTAGGTGGAGTTATGAGAATATTTTTATTTTGTATGGGATACTCCAAAGCTATGAAAAATACTATTGTAATTGTATTAAAATAAAATTGTTAAAAAGGTCCTAATTGTTTCATTTACTATAACTATAAAACATTAAGGTTGTTCGATTGCCATATATATTAGAGAAAATTCGCATATTTTTATAATGTGGTAATACGTTACGGCTTGCTAAACCACAAGCAATTCTTTACGCTTAGCACATGTTCGGAGCGACAGTATGTCGCTGCGAGATAGATTTCCCGTATTTTACTTACTATATTAATAAAAGAGGGACGGATAATCTATCTCGCAGCGACATATTGTCGCACCAATCATGTGCTAACCGTACTTATATGGAAATCAAACCACTTTAATGCGGGAATTACACTGAGCCGTGCACCTAAAGCAAAGTCTGTTGCTTAGTAACGACGCATGATGCATTAGACGAACAACGACGAAGTGTAATTGTCACTTAATGCGAAAAGTTTGATTTATTATAAATCCATTATTCATCGATAAATGAAGGGATTATTTTATAGTGTTAAATATTATTTGACATAAACCAATAAAAATACAAATCTAGGTACAGCATGCTTATAAAACCGTAAGAGTAGTTCCAAAATCTATGCCTCTCTTTTCATTGTAAGCTTTATCACGTTGTGGTGCTGCTGGGGCATATACATACGGGTTAGAAATACATAGTAATTGAGACTGATAGATATTTTAGAGTAACGTAGGCATCAGGCTAGCATAATATCTTATGCGCAACACCAACACGCGCTCTTCTCAGGGGCTACTAGTCCCTTATTGATTGTATTGATAAAAAAAGAGACGGGTAGCCCTATGAAGGCCGCGAGCTACTGTCAATCACCAGTTGTACTAGGACCGCATACACAGTTTTAAAACCATAGACATAAGCGTTATGCGAAGCATTTGACGATTCTAGTTCACCTACTCGCCGCCAATTTGATTATTCTATTGGTCGCTAGATGTCTTTAGTAAAATAAAAATTAATATTTAAGCTATTTATTGCTATGATTATCGGGCATTTCAATTCTAATTTCGACCATTTTAATATACATACGTACGTGTAGCATTTAGACATCATTATTACTACTTGTATTGATTTTGCATTCTTTCGTGTAAATCACGATGTCATTATTAACTCAAAAAAATATTTAAGAATACAATTTGAGCTATTTCACAAAAACAAAACAATATATTATTAAAGGTTAGCGTAATTTATTAACGAATTCACCTTATCATATAAAAATACGGACACCCTAGGGCTTGTAAACATTCTAAGAGTGACTGACGAAACTGACGTTGATTTTACACTTGTGATTAATATTTTTAAGAAACGCTAATCATAACTACTTGTATTTTATACACTACATACATTCCCCTGACACATGCCAGACACAAGTCGGCCATTTTATTGTAGAATAGTAGATGACATATATTGTCACTTAAATTTTAAAAGGACGTATTTTCTTCTTATGAAGATTATGATGCACATGAGTGACAATGACATTAACATAACATTTATAATGGCCATTGCGTTTCCACTTTGCTTAGTAAATAAACCTCTTTTTTACTCTATGATTACTACAAGTGCTACCTCCATGTAGCACTTGTAGAATCATTTGTTAGAGAAACAGAATTAAAACACACTTGTGCAATTGAGTTTTATATGTAAACTTGTAGACTTGTGAACTTGTAATGTACGAGAAATAGGCCCCTGATATCAAATCATCAATTCCATTCCAATTCCAAAATATCAAGACTTCCTGTTGCCTAATGTGGGTCTGTTTTTACCATTTATCGTGCTATGCGTCACTTTCTCTCATTTAGAACGTGACAGCAACATCGACAAACGATAAACACGGGACCCTTATAAGCTTTTTTTTAAAAAAATCGGCATGTTTGCAGTATTTTTTATAAGAAATTACACGAAATATTTCCTTTCAAGTGTAGGTGTACGTCACATATGGCGTTTAGTGACGGCAGTAAGAATACATTTTTCGCCACCCCAACTCTTCCTGCGGGTGTCGTAAGAGTCGACTAAGGGATTGAAGTGTCACTGACCATTATTTTAGAAAAAATTGATGATGAGCAGCAGTGTCATCATAGTAGACACATTCCTACGATCGCCAATCCGCTTTCCCAGCGTGGCGATTATAAGCATTTACCTCCTAAGGCGTTTATACGCATAGTTAATAGGAGAGGCCTACGTCCAGCAGTGGACTATCATAGGCTGATGATGTTGTACGTCACTCACATAAATAACTTTTTAAAACCTTTAAGATGGACATCAATATTTGTTTTTCTTCTTCTTACCTCCTGAAGAAGTGAAGGCTAAATTGACAAAACGAATATTCCAACTCAACTGAGCAATCTTGCTCGGAAATCCACGGTTTACTTCAAATACTACTCGTATTTTCTATTCAATATCGAAAGAACACAAGTAACTTTGTACACATTACAAAAACAAACTGTACGCTCTAAAGACACAGGATATTTTTGTTTACGAGATAGCAATGAGATAGCAGTTGGAGTTTTGAAGTAAATCAGCTACGCGCTTTGAACGCTTCGATTCTTTGAGCAATGCAAATAGCGTTCGCCAAATCGTAAATCAAGGCACTTGGGGCGCAGGTCCATTGTTCAAGGGTCCGTCTCTGTCCCCTGGCCCGCTACACCGAAGTTCGCAAATTTCGGGGATTTTTCTATGTCACTCTAATGACGCCTTCGTTGGAGTGATAGAGACAAATCCTCGAAATTAAGGAACCTTGTTAGAGTAGCAATGGTCACCGATAGCTTTGACCAAACGCCTATATACTTGACCCGTCTACAACACAAGCTTTAATTGAGATTGGATAAGGACGCTTTGCGTAAGATATTTCCCGGATATTTTTACTTAGTGTAGGTAGTAACAGTAAAAAAAATACAAAATACAAATTATAAATATTAGATGTCATATACCAAAGAAAAACGACCAAGATCACCTATGTCCGAGGTGGGGATCGAACCCACGTACTCAGCTTTCGCAGCTCAGCTTCAGCTCAGTTTCAGCTTTTCTTTGGTATATGACATCTAATATTTATAATTTATGTAGTATTAAGTAGTGTGACTACTGGAGAAAAATTAAAAGTACAAATCAAATTATTTAGTTAATAAATAATTTGGTTTGTGTTTTCACAATATGTTCAATACAAAATACACTTAAGTAATTATCATAGGATACTTAATTTGTAACTTGCACTTATGAATTACAGTTATTACATACTACTCAATAAAATTTACAACAAAATTTACAATTTTTAAATTTAATTGAATTTAAAATTTAGTAATTTATTTTTCGTAATTATATCGGCATACAAACGAGACACACGTATAAAAATTATTAATTTCTCTTGCGAAATGGCGTTCGGAATATCTCAACTGAAAACATGTTCCTATAAACTTCACATCGGACTGGGTCAATGGACACGGAGCGAGCACTTATCAAAGCATATTCGGAGCAAGTGGCTTTGCGCCATTATTTCGTGAAAATCTAAAGAAAATACCAACAAAAATGTTAGAACGGGAATTTCCCATTTTAGTCATTATCCTTGCTTGTTTGTGTCAACTGTTTTGTCATGCTTTGTACCTGAGGCCCACTGGGCAACTTATTCCCAAGAATGACCGTGCCATTACCTTTTACAAAAGCGACTGTCGTCAAAAGGATACTAGGCCTTAGGTAAATCGCGTGCAAAAGAAGTTTGTAAATAACAAAACAAACCTTGATAAGTCATCGAGTGCTAAATCCATGTCCATTAAATAAACGAAACCATTAAAACAATAAAATGGTACTATCTTATGGATATTTCTTTGTATTATTTGTTTACTACATTGTTCACAACTCCTATTGACGGTGCTTTTAGTATAACTCATTGAATGCATCTTAGTTTCATAAGATCGTATTGTATTGTGTTTTGAAAGTTCCGTCCAGTGTCGTGCCGGAAAAAATCAATAATACTTTTTTTTATTTACTTGCTTTAAAGAACTGGGGTTACACCAATAGCGATGCAAAAATTCCAAATACTAACCCCATCAATGAAATTAACCTTTCGGTACCTATCCAGCAGGTGCATTTAGACCAAACGAGCATTCGCCCACTCTACGAAATTAGTTTCCTTCACAAAACATGATTCGTCGAAATCCGTTGATTTCGTAGAGTGGGGGATAGAATGAGCGAATGCTCGTTTGGTCTAAATGCACCTTAACAGGAACTGTTTATATTTTAGGTTTGTTCACAATTCTATTATTTAAAATATAAAAATCAGTTATGATTATTCCCAATGAATCATAAATCATAATTCGATGGCGTGATGACCCTGTTCTATATTTAACATTATTTCAGTAGTGTTGTATTTCCTGCGGTGGCCGCATGTCCCCTCCCCACAATTATGCTTACATGCATAATATTCATGGAATAGTGAAGTATTTGTGATTCTTGAAATTATAAGGTAAGTTTTTTTACCAATAAACCTCGGGCAAATCTCAAAAAATCCTGGATTCAAGTCTCATCCTGTAAAAAAATACAAAAAGACAGTGTTATATGGTCGTTTTTGAGACCGGTACCTTATAAAGGGATAAGACCTCCAAAGGATGTAAATTCTGGCTAATTGTTGACGAAGGCATCCAGGTCGTCCCGCCATCTCCTCCTTGGGCCTTTTTGCAGCAACAGGCTAAATATATTAAGCCCATCTTTCCGGGGTAAGTCATAATTTTATTTTGTAACCTCCACAAGTTAGACTGATGAGCTTATGAAGGTCGCAGGAGTCCCCTGATGCGGGTGGCGCAGAACCGATCTTTATGATAATCATTGGGGGCTCGTCCAGCAGCAGTCTTTCGGCTGAAATAATTAGTTGATAGCGATCCGTTATATGCCTTTTATTATAGTATCGTATTCAGATAACAAAAACATTCCCCATAATCCTAAATACATGAAACGTTTTTATTTTGATCTGGGGCCATAGTATCCCATTCCAAAAATTTGTAATTTTTCGCGTTTTTCGTTTTATGTGATATTTTGAAACGGGGAATCCTGAGGAACTGAGAGTAAAGCTTTTATAAATGAGTTTCTTCAGATATTTCGTGACCCGTACACCGCTATATTTTGTGTAATAGTTATACTTATTTCGACAAATAAGATAAGAAGTTCATAGAAATTATCCTCTTTAACTTTCAAATCGTGGGGTCAAAGAATATGTGCAAATTATTTTTAAAGTCTTCCAGCGCGTGCGGAGTGAGCTTAATAGCTCGTTTCATTACATCTGTCACACTAAACCACTCTTATAGTTTTACCATGTCTGTCTGTCCGTCCGTCCGCGGATCCGATAATCTGTGACCGTTAGCACTAGAAAGCTGAAATTTGGTACCAATATGTGAATGGTTAAGTTAGTGTTTTATTAGGGTAACCCTACTCGTGTGATATAATATATTATTGGTATTTAAAAATAAATAAGAGTGTTCGAAAAGAAATTTGATAATGTTAATATTTTCGAAAATAATCGCCTCGAAAGCATAAAAATTGTGTCCCTTTTCCTCTAACTATTAAACCATAAGTTTGAAAAAAAGAAATAAAATATTTTTATGATAATTATTTAGCACTTGATAGGTTAGAACAGCTTTTAAATTACTGCGGAGCCCTGAGCATGATGCACACCGACATGTTCTAAGTTCTAAGCCTGTTCTTTAAATATTTTTGTATGAATCTGACGAAAAATGTTCGTCATCAAATGCGTTGGTACTTGGTAGGTATTATAGATACAATTAAATTTTCATCGCGTATTAATTTGTGGTTTTCCTGTATGAAACATAACGTATTTAATATGTAAAACCATAAGCCTAAACAATGGTATAAATGTAACCTATACTTGTATCATAAACAGGATGTAGGTACTCCATATCTTAAACAGGAAATATATTTGCTTGTATATATTTAACTATTTCTGGTGAACATAGGCGATAGAACATCTTCAAAAGAAACAAAAATAAATTAAGGAATACGCGATTCGCATTGGCAAACTATTTTATTTAGAATTCAATTCAAATACCTACCTACTATCTAAACATCATCATCATCATCATCATCAGCCAATTGACGTCCACTGCTGGACATAGGCCTCCCCAAGAGAGTTCCACAAAGATCGGTCGTGAGCTGTCCGCATCCATTGGACACCCGCAACCTTTACCAGATCGTCGCTCCATCTTGTGGGGGGCCTTCCCACGCTGCGCCGTCCAGTGCGTGGTCGCCACTCGAGAACACGCCGACCCCACCGGTCATCGGTCCTCCGGGCAATATGGCCAGCCTACTGCCACTTCAACCTGGCGATTCTTCGGGCTATGTCAGTCACTTTCGTTCTTCTGCGGATTTCATCATTCCTGATGCGATCTCTATTAAAATCTAAAGAAATATTTAAAATGGAAGCATGATACAGGTCTCCTGCTTACAAGCCTCGACCTATTTTGAACTCTATATCAATTAGAAAAATTCAAATTTTTTATTTGGCAAATTTTGACGTAATGTTGGCACGATGTTAAGCCCCATCGTGTTTTAATGGAAACTTCTGAGAATATAGAGAGTGTATTCCCCTCATTTATAAAAATACTAATACCAAATTAGATTAAGATTAATTTTAACTTGTACTTACAGTTTTGAAAATAAGCAACAAAAAACATTTAAAAATAGATAATTAAGTACTTAACAAATTTTTACTTGGAACAGTATATTTAGAACTATTTTATTCCCGAAAAAGTTTAAAACCGATGCAACCTGTAGCTGCCAGAGTACATTCAAAGTTGCTACATTATAGCACAATATTTTTCTTAGATTAGATATATTAGATTTTACTTAGTAATGTTTTCTAAGTAGATCTTGTTTATTCTTCTTGACTTTTTGTAAATATTACGTAGCTGACATATTATTAAATATTTTCAGGTCAATATTCAAAGGCATGAGGAAATATTGAAAAGGAAAAGCTGATTCTATGGGTACATGACATTGCCGAGGGTAGCTTGCTCTACCGTCCTACCACAATGGGTAACACGATAAACTCGAGGTCGCTCAACGAAAGTTCTGGATTAGTAAAAGTCCTCCAAGAACATTTTTGTGCGGAAGCTATCCTGAATCATTTGGCCACGAGAGATCTGGAGAACTTACAATTAGTCTGTCAGGATTGCTATCATGTCGTAAACGATTACTTGCAAATTGGGTGCTGTATAACCTGTAGTTATGATACGGAAGATAGTCTCAATCTCTCTATTACCCATTCGAAATCTATCTGTCTAGATGCATGCAGATCTGATATAAACATGATGACTATTACGAACCGTTGTCCAGGACGGAACGTATTAAAGAACATGGCAACGAAATTGTCTAACAGAGGAGTAGAGAAAGTTCAGTTTAATGAATTGAAGCTTAATAGTATTATATTTTTCATAAAAAACCTTGGACCACCAAATCTAACAGCATTGTACATCAATTTTGTTACAAATGAGTTATTTGAAAATAACGAAATAATGATAGCTACAACCGTGCATGAAACAATTCTGGAATTACAAAAACATCCCATAGAGGTATTTCGCAATATACATTTATTGCTTAATGTTTTGCCGAATCTGAAATCATTGTTCCTTGCTAGCGACAAGAAAGAAGAATTTGAATTGAGCAATGAATCAATGGAATCCATTACTCGTCTTCGTGATTTAAAGTGGCTTTTTATAATTAATAATACAAGCGTGAGCGACGAGTTTCTAAAAGTACTAGCAAAGAATACTAAACTGGAGTACTTGGATATTAGCGGTAGCAAAATGGATTGTATTGGTAAAGGTAGGTTATCCGCGAATGGTGTGGCTGCTCTGTGCCGCCGGTCTCCCTCAGCGGTCACTACTCTCGACTTCTCGTACAGAAGATTTTCATTTGAAGGTACGGTTGATGATTTCCTGCTGGATATTCCCCTAAGTCGGGAGTTGGAGGACGTGTGCTGTATCGAGCTGATGAAGGAGAATATCTCTGCACGTCGCTCGACTCAGGCTGGGGAAGAGGTGACCCTCATAGTGAAGTCACGCTGCAATACAATGCAAGAGCTTTTTAACAGCGGTTTAAGAGTCGTTATAGGCCGCGTATTTTATAAACAACCTCGATCACATTCTGAAACTATTGACAGCGATTATTTCCTGTGATTATAATATATCTGTAGCTGTTAATTAAAAAACAAGGTATGTTTTCAAATATATGATAACAAATTATATCCAAGTTATATTTTTTATCTCTACAACATTTTAAAAGAATGCCTAAAAAATTAACCTACAATTAAAACTACAAAGCACTAAATAATTACACCCCGCTCCGGCTCACACCTAAGTTAGGTATATTGTTTCTGACATTTACCACACACCTATATCTCTTGTGAATGGGTCAAAATTATTTTCGTTGTCTTGTTTCATACCACTCTGTCACGCTTTTAGTTGCTGTTTCGACTCAGTATATGAAAAAATCCGGTGCACTGGTATTTCTTTTTCACGCTAAATTTTAATCCGTACATCAGAAATGATAACAAAACATCATCTCATTAAAAAATCACCACTGCGTTACGTTTTTAGTAGCACAAATCAAGACAACGAAAAGAATCTTGACCCAAATATGTCACAGAATCAATCAATTATGCACCTAGTTATAAAATCAAATATCCTATCAAAGTTTTACGTCTATACCCTAAAATAGAGACTGTACCAACTTATATTTCGCCTAAGAGGGTAGGAGATGTAAGAAATATTTATTATATGGAGGGGGTCATAATAATTCCCACAAAGACCAAATTCGATTTAGTTCTTCGACCATGTCTTTTTAACATAGGTACTAAAAGTAGAGATAGGTAGGTTTTTTTAAACCCACGCGGCGAAATAGTTGCACAACCGCGGGGAATTCTATGTGACATCCACGTTTATTTACATTTATATTAAATAAATCTGGGCTTTGGTGAAAAGGCAACTTTAATCAGTGGATGATCTGATCTAAATGTCTACTTAATTGATCACTGATCGACCGAATCTTAATTATTCGGAACGTAATAAATGAAAATAGGTAGGTACATTTTATAATTTTCAAAATTACTGAGAAGAAGTGATTCCAATCTTAGTCGCTCCTGTCACTTGGTATCGGGACACAGATCGTCTACCGTGAACCACGATTGACCAGGCCCCAATGTTACCACATTGACAATTGTAAATTTACTGTTTCTCCAATCTGGGGCGTCTATAGGCTACAGTTACATAATAACCTTATTAGTACCTAATTATTTGATGTTGGTGGCAAACAAGCACATGGACCGTCCGATAGTTAGCGGTAGCCGTAGCCTACGGAGGCATGTTTGTGACGTCAGTAACAGTGATATTTTACGATTATCACACTTGTAATGTAATTATGGTTAAATAGGCCACAGGGTGCTTAGACGAGTTGCAAATCGCTAACGCTTAATCGTCAATCGTAAGCGAAAGGCAGCTAATTGTCTTTGTCGCACTAATATGAAAGAGTGACAGAGAGGGAAAACTACGATACGCTACTAGGCGTTAGCGATTGGCAACTTAGCTAAGCATCCTGTTGTTTTTGTTGTACCTATTCTCACCATTTTTTCCGCAACTCGACATCAAACGTGCCTATTTTGCGTGGTCCCAACGCTGGCCCAGTACTTGTTAGGGACTTCACTTGCCTCCCTGTCACACTTACGTTCGAATTCACAAGTGCAAGTGAGAGGTAACACGTCAATCGGGATTCGCTGTAGGTGGTCTACTCTAAGTATAACATGAGTATATGATCAGTGGGGCTAAGCCCGGCATATTTTATTTTTGAGGAAAGTCCGTCATATGCTCTTGTACTGTACAGTTAAGGTGCGGCTCCACTGAGGTGGAGAGGAGCGGAGATGTGCAAAATTGGTCAATGAGACCGCATGACAGTGTTTCGAATTTTTAATTTGAAGAATGTATTAGTCAATTTTGCACATCTCCGCTCCTCTCCGCCTCAGTAGAGCCGCACCCTTAGGGTCGGAAATCAGTTGGTAGACGAACTTTCCTGATAGACGGTGTTACCAGCATTGACCTTAAATAAAAATCGAAGGGTCGCATTTTTACAAGGTTATCATATCAAAATACTGCTACTTTTCTTTTCAAAATTTATTGGTATTTATAATATTGTTATCCATTTGCGTAACATCTAACTAGAAACTTTATGCCAACTTTGCACTGGTGCCAAAATGTACCATTAGGTACGTACTGTCGCCAATAGATATAGCGGAGCGGCCAGAGTGTTCATAGATATCTGAGCACGCCTCTATTGTCATGGCATTAGAGTGCATGTTCACATATTTTTGAGCACCGTCGCCGTCGAGCTACCGACCTGTACATGTATGTTATTATTATTAGCTTGATTATACAGGCTAGGCCTGCCGATGTCCGCTCCCCTACATACCGATTACATTCATGGCACATTCAAAATGAAGAATTGATCCATCATTATCGTCAGCTTCTGCCCATTGTGAGCAGTTCCAGAGCTCATCAGCAGCGGGACCTTCCGACCCTGCGAAGCGCGACACACTCTCTCCAGCCACTGAGGACTCAAGTCCACACAACCTTGTGAAACCAGCTCTTTAACCATGAAATTGTTCATAATTCTACGCGCAAATTTTTCGTCGTATCTCACATTTTCTAAGTAACCGAAGTGAAACGTGGTTCCAGCTGAAGGTGACCTTCGGCACAGCGCCACCAGTCCGCAGGGAGCCACTTTCCTGATCCGACAAGAGGGGTAAAAGCGGTGAATTTGGCAATCACGGATATCTAGGTATTCCAGCTTTTTACATTTCCACGCTAACACTTGTAGCAACTTATCCGTCACACACCAATTGT
The DNA here is from genome assembly GCA_025490895.1 of Thaumatotibia leucotreta. NCBI lineage: Eukaryota > Metazoa > Arthropoda > Insecta > Lepidoptera > Tortricidae > Thaumatotibia > Thaumatotibia leucotreta. Next base: position 20,102 of record JALPQI010015494.1, read on the forward strand.
TTCTCAAATTTAGTCTCTTCATATTGGCTAGTCCAGCGAATGATTCAGTCAATGCTTCTTGCAAGCTTATACCGGAAAAGCGTTCTAATGTCAGTTCTTCTAAAAGCGGCGTCGCCTGAAGCACTAAAGGCACACTTTTGACCATATCCGGATCCATATTCTCAAGCTTCAAGCTCTTTAGGTTCTCTAAGATTTCAACAGCCGAAAGTAGATCGAAGGCTTTCAAATGTGAGCAGTGTGACAGGTTCAATGATTTTAAGCTATTTGATATACATTTCAGAAAACTTCCAGTTACAGTATTAGAAAATATAACGTCTATTTTATTACAAATCACATTTTGGAAAAGTTCACTGAGTTCTCGATCTGTTTTGGTGTATGAAAACGGTTTGTATGACCTCACTGCGATATAATTTAAAGTGACATGTTCTATTTTCTTAAATTGTTTCACTAAAGATAGTTGAGGATTGTCTCCTTCATTTGCAAATATTACGATATGTTGTAAAAGCGGGCACATCGAAGCTATATTCATATATAATGTTCTATCATATTTTGTTGTGATTACAGTCACTATACAAAATCCCCATTTCTCTATGATTCTGCGGGCTCTATAGAAGTTAAAGTAGTTAAGAGTTATTATTCGATCAACATGAATGTTATAATAGTTCTGTTTAATAAGCTGATTAAGGAATGTTTCTTGAGGTTCCTTTTTGGATTCTATATCGCAGAAGGCCACAGTTTGGCAGGTCTCTAAGTAATGATGCAAGACCTGCTGCCATCGACGGCAGACCCGCTCTGACTTCACCAGATCACTAATGGGCACATAATCCAGAATTGCATGCGCACACAATACTATTTCCAGCACTTCTAATATTGAAAGTCTTTCAGCTACGCTCGGCACATTAGTGAGATTTTCTGTAAGCACATGATTCACTGGTCTAAAATCTTCGTTCGTTTTATCATTTCCCACTGGTCCGATATTATCTATAGATACAATGTCATCCATAATTTGTTAGCTGACTGCAAAATCCAATATCATTCGACGCAATCGAGAGCGATATACGTAAGTAGACCAATCCAACTGAAATAAACAATGATTTATACAAAAAATGTAGAGGTATATTAAGAGTAGTATAGGTAAATAAATGATTAGTGTAACGTTTATGCCGGTGCAGTGGCGTAACAATAGGGTGGCAGGGCTGGCAAAATGCCCCAAATGGCCCAAGAGGCCGTGAATTTAAATTTAAAATTAAAATGAGGTAACGATTTTTACTGATAGGGCTGCATCAAAATAATTTGCCACAGGCCCCAGGTGGTACAGTTACGCCACTGTGCCCCTGATTGTTGCCAAGTGTAGTGTAAGTAGTGATGCTGGCGAGTAGATAAGATAAGGGCCGTATGCAAAAAAAATCAATCATAGTTAAGGCATTATTCAAAATAAAAATCATGATCGCGTAAATTTTATTACGAAAGTCATACAAACTATGTGGTATACTCTGTCCAACAACCTTCGGCAGTAGTAAAAGGGGGCAAATTTAAGAGATACAGGATCGTATTGATCGCATCAAATTTGAATTAGTCGCCCTTTTTCAGTGCCAAAAGTTTTGACAAAAAATTTAAATTCGAACACAAAAATTATGATGTTATATTTTGTTTTCACTGAAGGCCTCGAGGGCCTTATCACACTTGCGATTTACAAGCGACTTGAAAGCGAAGCGTACGCGCGGCGTGTTCGTCGCGTGCCCGTACCTAACCAATTCGCCGCGATGGCGTCGCGATTACGCCAAGATCGCGTAACGAATACGCTGCGCAGCCGTCAGTAAATCTGAGTCTTGGTCGGTCACTTACATAATGGATGCGCAGCGAATTCGCGGCGTCAAGAGTTCGTATTCGTTACGCGATCTCGGCGTAATCGCGACGCCATCGCGGCGAATTGGTTACGGGCATGCGACGAACTCGCCGCGCGTACGCTTCGCTTTCAAATCGCTTGTAAATCGCAAGTGTGATAAGGCCCTTAACCATACTCGTTGCTCTTTGTAACAAAACAATTATCAGATCTGAGCAATATGTCTATTTATATTTCAGGCATTCTATTTTATTCTTTAAACAACCACAACAAAAACTAACCTTTTAAAAACACAGTCTTTTGTTCGTAAAATACACGTCGTATAACTAGAACTATAAACAATATAATTGTAAATCACAAACAGGCGTGTAGTGCGCACGCGCAAGCTACCTGCTACACTGACGGGAGTGACGGGTGGTGGTGACGGCGGGAGTGGGAGACGCGAGTGTTGCCAGACGGCGAAAAACAAAAACCGGTAAAGAGACATAAATAGGAGCATTCCATGAAAACGTGTCGTAAGCGACACTGTCTTTTCAATACTTTTGAAAAATTAAATTAGTAAGCCGAGTTACAGTATAATAATAACATATCAAGGCTTTAAGATTGACAGTGCTTCCTAGCAGCTAACATATATTATTTTATTAGGGTAGCTACCATAGCGACACGTAAGCGACAAAAAGTAGATGTTTTCATGGAATGCTCCAATAACGTATCCCATACGTAACATGAAGAACGTTAGTTAAGGTGCATTCAAACCAAACGAGCACTCGCTATTCTAACCCCCTACTCTGCGAAATTCGATCGTTAAACAAAACGAGATTTGTTGATTTCGTAGAGTGGGGGATAGAATAGCTGATGATAAATGCTCGTTTGGTCTGAATGCACCTTCAGTTGAAAATAAAAAAACAAATATGGCTGACTTTCCATAGCATTAGACGTCTTTGATACATACCGTGAAACACGTTCGCAGATATATTTTTACGTTAATACTAATTAATAAATATTAATAATTTAAGGTGGTGACAAAACCAAGATTCGGATCTAAAAGTGTTTGATTATGAATGCAAGTTTGCAGGTTTGTTTAATTTTTTTTAACTTTCTGCTTTCGAATGGTATACAGGGTGAAATTGAAATCGTGAATCGTAATATGTTTTTCTAACTCTATGAATAACTAACAATTGGATGCCCCACAAATTACTTAGAAATAGTCATGTTTTTTTTAATTGTTGGTAGCTTTTTTTAATTTTTAAGGTGATAATAATCATAATCTTTATAATAATCATAATCTTTATTGTCTGTGAGAAATGGGTTACATTGCCAGTAAGTACTAAAATAACAATTATACATGGGTCTCACCAAAACTCTACCTTTTCAGGTGTACAAACAAAATTGCTAATAAATAGCTATTAAGTATATAAGAATTACAAAAATTACAAATTAAAATGATGTCAACTAATTATTTAAATTATTAAGTAAAATACAATTATAATCGGGTTTATCATTTGTAATGCTCATATACACAAGTCACATGACATTTCTAGTCAAACTTAAACCAACATGACAGTCAATATAAACAATTCAAACATAATCAAAAAACTCATTAATATTATGAAAACATCTTTGTACTAACCATGCACGAATTTTAGACTTAAATATATTTAATTGCAAAACTTTAAAAATGTCAGGTAATTTATTGTAAATACGAATACACATTACATACGAATTTCTTGAGGAGAGTGCCAGTTTCACTGAAGGTTTATGTAAAGTATATTTATATTGTGTTCTTGTTTCTCGAGGACCCAAGGACTGAAGTTCGACAAATAAATATTTATATTTGTGTACAAAAACACACACTTCATAAATGTACATACCGGGGAAGGGGAAGATTCTAAGAAATTATAGCGATTATTTAAGCTATTTAAAAGGTCAAATGTAATAAATATTATTTAATTTTTAACGAACTTACTAAATTGTTTTTTTTAGTTACTTCAATTTGAAGAGGTAGGTAATTTAAATTATTCAATTAATTTGTCTTAATAATCCGTTTTGGTATTCTAAAGCCAAAAAATACAATAAACACAAGCCCCAAAAAAAATAACATGTCAATTTTTAAGTAACTTGTGGGGCATTTAATTATTAGTTGTTTATAGAGCTAGACAAACATATTACGATTCACGATTAAAATTTCACCCTGTATTATTATACAGGGTGTATATACAGGGTGTTTTTTTTTCGACCGTTCAAATTCTACGTAGTGAGTGTGTAGGTCATACTCACCAACTTTTACTATGGGGACAAAGTCGAAATCGCGAAAAAAAAAATCAGCTGTTTCATACAAATTGGCGGCATTACGCCGGCCGAAATGTATGAAACAGCTGATTTTTTTTTCGCGATTTCGACTTTGTCCCCATAGTAAAAGTTGGTCAGTATGACCTACACATTCACTACGTAGAATTTGAACGGTCGAAAAAAAAACACCCTGTATGTGGTGCTCGGAGTTTATGTTATGATGCTAAATATAGGATCACTGACTTCAATTACAAGTAAAATTTTTCATTAACCTAAACAAGTCACAGTGGCGCTAACAAAATTCAAATAGGGACTTCCACTCGATATTATTTTGTCGATAAATTATTATTTCTATATCAGAAGTAGCATTATAAAAACAAAATTAAAATGAAAAAAGTTTATTGAAAAAAAAAAATACATTACATAATAAAAATTGACAGCGGTTCCTGAACTAGGCCGAGCCTGTATCTCGGAAACCATGGAGAGTCGATGAAAACTAATGTGATGATGTGATGTGATGTGATTATGATTTTCTCTTTACGTAGTCATAATTATGACTTTGAGATGAGTTGTCAAAGTTGATTTTTATTTGAATTTTATTGTTTATAACAGATATGGTAACATCGCTGGATGGTAATCCTAATCACTATAGTTCACTTATTTTTAATTTATCAGTTGAAATTATTAGCTAATGTGAAATGTTATTTCGAAATGAGTACCTATTAATTTATCGATGAAATTAATATCGGAAGGAAGTCATCAGTTAATTGTCCCATTTGCCACTGCAACTACTGTCTGGTCATAAGTCTCCCTCTGACCGCCAAACACAAAGAACCGAAAGAATTAAAAAAAAAACGAAGCTAAAAAGGAAAGCAAACTTCTAGTCTATAATATACATTGTACTTACATTTCCCTAGTAACTAACTCTATTAAGTAGAAACCGGTGAGTCATGCAACTACAAGCACGGCCGATCGCCGGCTTTCATGGACCTTATTGCAAGGAATTAGAGACCATGGAGAGCTGGCAGCCCGCAGGGGCCCGTTTCTCGAACGCTTGTAACTTGTAATACAAGTGGAAGTCTCTTTTTAACACTATTCATTTGTTAAGGACTTCCGCTTGTATTTCAAATTACAAGCTTTCGAGAAATAGGCCCCTGGTAGCTACATACATACACACATAAAATGTGTACGAGCGACAACTTTTGCGGCAGATAAACCGTACGCGGTTTTCGCTCGCCAGATGAAGCCTTATTGTTATTAGCTTTTAAGTCTTTTTAGATAAATAAATTAAAAAAAAAGTAACACTGCGGATGTATGGCTGAACCTCATTGAGTATAAGTATGTGCAATAATCCTATTTATCGTCATTATTGTGTACAAAGTGAAGTCCGGAGGAAAAAGGGATTTACGCCAAATGTCCGGGTTTTTTAGTCTTTGTACCGGTTTTATTTCGAGATGGCAGCCCCAGGTCGAGCAGAGATAAGAAAGCCTACTACTGCAAACCACGACCGACGTGTTTCCTCTTTGTTGCACTTACAAATTCGTACGTAAGTATAACAGGGAGGTAGAGGTACTAAGAGATGCATGCCGCAGCGCAGGTAGTACAGTCCGACTAAATATGCGAGGACCACGCTATGCCATTTTCGCGAATATTCCCATTCCTAAACAATACTTCGGTTGGGTTGGGTTATACTTTTAATACTACAAGGTTAACTAATGACCTGGTGAAGGTCGCAGGAGTCCACTGGATGAGGGTAGCACAGGACCGATCATTGTGGCAATCTTTGGGGGAGGCCTACGTTCAGTAGTGGACGTCTTTATGCTGATATGATGATGATGATGATACTTTTTATAATATACAGGGATAGTGGTGAAACATAAAACGTGAACAGTAATACGTTTTTGTAACTCTATATAAACAATTGAATACCCCACAAGCTACTTAAAAATCGTTTCTTTTATATTTATTTTTGTATTTTTTTGGGGTTAATTTTAATCGCTACCGCGGTTTTAAGATATCGAAACAGATTATTAAGACTCAAGTCAATAATCTAAGTTACCTCTTCAATCAAAATTCTTAAAAATCACCTTTAAAATTAAATACAGCCATAAAAAATAAAAATAATAAACTATTTTAAGTTACTTTCGGGGCATTCAATTGAACATAGTTATTCAGAAAGCGACCAATTTGAATTTTTTGACAATGCAGAAAGCAACCAACCTATGGAGTTTGGTCAAACCATAGACTAACTATGGTCAAACAAATGGATGTTAAAGCTTAAGTCAGATTGACAAACAATAGTAGTTGGTCGCTATGGTCAATTATTGGTTGTTTGTAGAGTTAGAAAATCGTATTTCTGTTCACGACTTATTCACCCTGTATTAGAACCAAAAATAATACGTTCTAATACTATATTAGAACGAATTGACCCGGGTATG